>JAOWBH010190545.1:0-18133 GCA_028566215.1 Silene coronaria
AATAATTTTTTCTCATAAATTACTTTTATTAGAATAACAATTATTATACTAAAGATTATTTTACATATCTAGGAATTGTAAAAAAGTTGGACTCTCTAATGTCACTCGAAAAGTTCTTGCTTTATTAATATATATTGATTGATTGATTGATGATTGTTTTGATTAAAAATTGTTAAAAAAGGCGTTAGAAATTATTACTTGACCCGTATTCTAACACCACCCAATCTGTGTAGCCTTGACTCGTATAACCCAACCCGTTTGACAGGTCTAAGCGAAAACCGATTGGGATGATAAATTAAATGACAGTTGAATCGTAAATATTCGGGTCAGTTTTTTTGAGGTCTAGCTGACTTGAATCCATAAACTGTGCACATCCACTTAAAAGATAAGATGGATGGATGACTGTTGAGAATCTTAAAACTCAATTTTTGTGAGCACAAAAGAGACACATCCACACGCACAAACACACATTGCTCAACTTGTTCTTCCTTTTAGAATTTCCATTAATCTCAGTTTGAAGTTCTCAGTCCAATGGCATAAACCCACTAAAATTATTCACACAAATTCCATTGAAAAAGAGAAGAAAAATGCAGATTTTCAGTGCATCATGTGTAGGAGGAGTAGGTTCATTTACAAGCTTGTATTTGCATACACCATTTTCAACCAACAATGTTGCT
Source organism: Silene coronaria (assembly GCA_028566215.1). NCBI lineage: Eukaryota > Viridiplantae > Streptophyta > Magnoliopsida > Caryophyllales > Caryophyllaceae > Silene > Silene coronaria. Next base: position 678 of record JAOWBH010190545.1, read on the forward strand.
TCTTCTTCTGCTTCTTCTTCGTCTTCTTCTTCCTCCTCTTTTGCTGTATACAATAATTATAGTCCATTTTCTAATAATTTCACGTATTTATGCCGTAAATGTTCAATTAGTAGATACCCAGTTCGTGCAATTCAGTTAAATGCATCATCTGATACCAAAGTTGATGACTTTTTGGATGCTTCTTCTCTTTCTCCTCCTCCCCCTCGTCCTACTCCTACTCCTCGCGTGAGTTTCACTCTTTTTCTCTATCAATTTTGTATGTTTTCATTGTGTTTCTTGAGTGTGGTACAATTTTTGTTTAGTATGCTATTTGTTGAAACAGTTGGACTAGTGTACGGCGGTTTTATACAAAGTTAGTGTAAAGAGGATCGAAACATAACCATATTAGTGGGTAATAGTAGTTGTTAAAAGAGTCCGTTTTACAATAAACTTGTGTAAGGTCGCCTTATCCAACTGACGGGATAAGGGGGGTTGAAATGTTGAATGTACACGTCCTTACCCAATGCAACTGTGTGTAACAGCACTCATTGGCAGATGCCCCCATAATGAAAATTGCGTTGAATACGTTTTACTTTTCAATATTTGTTGGAATAATATCAAGATAAAATCTTTAGGCAAAACACATGGTGATAAGGTTGAATGGTTGATGATGAGAAATGGTGAGTTTTATAATGTTTGGGACGAGTTTTTAGTCTGGACATTGTTGCTGTTTATCAGTACTTACTAAATTTTGAAGTTGCACTTTAGTCTCTAAAGTTTGAATTATGAATACAACTTGTTTTGGTTTACAAGGAGATTTAAAAACGGCATAGGCATAGACGCGTATTGTTGCAAGTGAGTTTCAAACCATTGTCTGGACTGGTGCCCCAGAGACCTTCATGTTTAAATGCCTAGCATCCAGATTCTAGAGTCCAGGCAACTGTTATCTTTTGTAGTTTATGTTCAAAGAGTTATGAAAGATGTAGTTTTTGAAGGACTGTACATAAAGACAATTTTTTTGTTGGGTATTGTTACGTCTCTGCTCGTGCTGTGTGCGTTTGAATTGCCAAATAACTGAATGTTGGATCTCTACTTGAAAACTGACATGATGCAGTCATTTTTGATTTGAAGTGGAGAATTGATTTCAGGGTCATGGTCTTTCTATTATGTTTGGTTCAATTCATGGATACTACTGTTTTGAGTGGCAATTTCAATATTGATTTTCACATGGGTTGTAACTTGTATGGTACTCCGTAATATTTAGTCACTTAAGTGTTAACAACGGGTTGGCCTGTCCCTAAGTCTTCTGTGGTGTAGTTTCCCTAGAGAAGTGAAACTAAGTTGAAGCAAATGGACTCGTTGGCTTGTTTCTTAAATATCTGTACCTGTGAATGATACTAGATTGATCTTGAAGCTTCTCGTTCTTCTATCAAACTTCTATTTCTTCTGTGATAAACTTAGCTGGGAGTCAGTGCCTGTGCTGCTATGAATTTCCTAATGGATCTATTTCCTTGAAGAAGTAGAGGCCTGCTGATTGGGAGGCAGCCAAGAGGTATAAAGAAACTGGATCCATCTACGAGGGCAGAGTTGAAGGTTTTAATAATGGAGGATTGCTAGTTCGTTTTTATTCACTTGTTGGTTTTCTCCCTTTCCCACAGTTGGGCCCCTCATATTCCTGTAAAGGTACTACACATTTTATGTTCTATAACAAATAGAAAGATCATACTGAAAAATCTCTTATTTGATGACTTTTTATGAATCAGTCTAATATAAAATGTAATCTTTCCGTTCCATTTTGTAGGACTAGCTCATGCCACTGTTAATCTTAGACTACTCAATCCGTTTCATAATTGTTACATTCCCGGCTTCCTATCACAACATTACCCCATGACGCCTATAGCAAGCAAGGGGTTCGACTTCCCAGTCTTTTCTGGATTACCAATTATGAAAATTTGTCAACACTTGCATCCAACGACTACTAATTTACAACATTAGTGCTTCCTTTGCTTTATTTAAATACTCAAGAACAAAAATAGAACCAATCTTTGGTTTCATTGGTGATGGAATCCACCTTCATGCCCTTCAATAAATTTCAGTTTGCTGCTGTTCTTGCTTTCCTCGTCCCTTAGGGCTTGTTGGGATCAAGGGGTTTGGAGGGAAAGAAAGTGGAGGAGGAGAGATAGGGGCACAGTTTCCCTTGTTTAGTTAGCAAATAAGGTTTGAGGGAAATGAATGGATCTATTGACTCTCCTCCAAGACAAATTAGAAGAATCTTTCCAACATAGGATTGATTTGGCAGGGAAACTCATCCACGCTATTCCCCTTCCATTCCTTCCCTCTCCTCCATCCCTCTCCCCTCTCTTTCCCTCCTGAAATTGTATCCAAACAAGCTCTGAGAGTGTTATAGAACAATCTAAGTGTATGAATGTTTATGTTGTGGTGGTTGAATCAAACATGACATGAATTTCTCTGTTGCCACTTCTTGCAGAACCACAAAAGACCATACAAGAGATAGCAAGGGGACTTATCGGGTCTACCTTGCGCTTGAAGGTACTTATTTTAAGAATGTTGTTTTTACTTCTGAATGTCTCATTTTACTGACATGCTTCGAAAGTCTCAAAACCACAAGTCATTGTCAATGTTCTTCATTGTATAAAAGGAGAGAGGTAAAATCATATGGAGATTTCAGATATTTCTTCAAAAACTACTAAGCCCTGACTCTTCACAATGCCTTGCATTCTACGATACACTGGCATTGGGATATGGGTAATTGGGTATAGCACTTGTTCACTTCATTTTAAGCCAAAAACATGTCTCGTATAGGTGAGTCCAACCCTTGGACACATCCATCTCGGATACGTATAAACGAACCTGGGCAACGTAGATTGCAAGCCTATGCTGAACCTTTATTGGTTTTTTATCTTTATGCCATCGTGATATGGATTTGTTTATTTTCCCCATATTGTCATCTCTTTGCCTCTTTCCCATGCTAGATCGATGAACTTATTAGCCTCTTAAGGGACTTTGTATATCTTTGTGGTGAATAGGTAATTGAGGTTGATGAAGAGAGCAGAAAATTGATATTCTCTGAGAAGGATGCAACATGGTCAAGGTATGCTGAACAGATTAAGGTTGGAGACATTTTTGAAGCAATTGTCGGCATGGTTGAGAGCTATGGAGCCTTTCTTCACTTGCAGTTTCCAGATGGTAATTCCCACCTGATCTTATTGTTTAGCTAATGTTTGCCTCGTGAAAATTCATGTATTCATTGGTTCAATGCAAATGCAGGCAATTACCATCTAACTGGCTTAGTACATGTTTCTGAAGTTTCATGGGATTATGTTCAAGATGTTAGAGATGTTCTAAGAGAGGGTGATAAGGCTAGAGTTAAGGTCACTCACATTGACAGGTAAATATTAACTCACTTTTTTTGTGTTAGACACTTCAATTTTGTTGATTCTGTATGACTTTGAACATGTTGCTCCCGTGAAATCTGGTGTTTCCCTTTTCCCTGCCTTGTTCCAAGTATTGGCCATATTTTTCTTACAATCTTACGTTATTTATGCTTGCACTATTTTTATTTTATTTGTACTACGGTATACTACTCGAATCTTAATGAAGATATATACAGGGAGAAATCAAGAATTACTTTGTCAATCAGGCAACTGGAGGAAGATCCTCTTTTGGAAACCTTGGACAAAGTCATTCCTCAAGTATGTCAGATTTGACCATTTTTTACTTCGTTATTTTACATCTATTTTGGCACCTTCTTTTCATCATATTAATGTGTCTTGTATATTAATAGGACAGTCCAACAAGCCCTGATTCCACAAGCACGAGTGAAGACTATGCTATCGAGCCACTTCCTGGGCTTAAGGAGATATTTGCAGAGCTGTTGAAGGAAAATGGGTACTGGTTTTATTTTTTTCTTTGCAGTATTCAGGATTTAACTTGTTCAAGCCCTACATTACTTCGACTAGGCTGAAAGTATTAGACATGAAATGGTTTCAAGTGCCCGACTTGACAATTTTGTGAAAAAGTGTGTTTTTCGTCTCAAAATGAAGTAATGGAGTGTCATGTTGTGTTGGAAGGTTTAGTTGTGAACACATGACACGCAGCCAAAGTGAATTGTCGAAAGAATGGAGTTTCGGACATGTGTAGCGAACACAACTGTAGTTGTGTCTGTGTGTGATATTAGCTTGTTAACTGATATATATCTTGGGAGAACCCACCCCAAAAAGCTAGCTCAAAGGGTGGTAGATCCCAATTCTATATAAATCCCACATCAAGCCTCCCACCCGACCGATGTGGGACTCATGTCCCATACCATGCAAATGGATCGTTACAGTAACCTTAAATTTACACGACCTTTTGACCTTAAATAAATGATTGCATCTTGGGTGTCGTTTTTCCTCTTTTCTTTTTCTGAGTTTTTTCCGTGCAAGTCCTGTACTGGAATTGGTTTTGCCATTTTTAGGGTATAAGCCCAAAAAGGGAAAGTGGGAACCCAGATTTTTTATCGTCCCAAACTCCCAGATAAACCTTATTTGATAGTGAACAAATGTTCCCCACAACTTTTTTAATTTTACCATCACCATTCATCGCATATATATGCGAGATTTTTCGGTAGCATGCACAGGTAAATAGGGCAGACTGTTAGCTTGATAAATACTTAATGTTGCGTGACTCGGGGTCGGGGAGTAAGGTAGTCTCTGGTCTCTTAACCATGTGGTCAGGGATTTGATTCCTTTGATTCCTGACTCCTGGAAATGAAACAAGCCAAACTTAAAGGGTGTACCCATTCATTTACCTCTCGAACGATACTGTCCAACGGTCGGTAATGGGTAGGCAGTAGGCTTGATCAACACCAACAATACTAAACGCTAGTGTTAGGGTTCATTATTTTTAGTGACTGGAATTTCAGTAATATGTTTATTGTGAGGGGGTGATATTTTCACATAGTTCATAGGGATATGGTCAAGTATTCCTTGCTTATTTTCACGGGAAGTCAATTGTATATAAAGAAAAATATCCCTTTTCTTTGCACAGGATTACGGATGTTAGAATCAGACGACAAGGTTTTGAGAAGCGGGTTGTTTCGCAAGATCTCCAACTATGGCTTTCCAATGTTAGTATCTCGCAATTATTTTCTATGCTTTTCTTCCCTCTTTTCCATGTCAGACTGTAGTCTTGCATGCTTCGTAGTAGTTCATACCATAGCCTAAACTTCCAAGTGTCAATTGTCATTTGACAGGCACCAGCTACTGACAACCAATACACTCTACTTGCTCGAGCTGGAAGACAGGTACGTGAACTTGACAGATGAACTTGCTATTATTGTTTGACAAGCACCTGTCGTGCTCGGAAATAATTAGTGCCGACTAATAACATGTTAAATTAGGTTCTAAGAACGAAGTTCCAGAAAATAAGTTGATCAAAAGTTCATTAGTTTAATCTACGTTGTTAAAACTACATTGAATCGTAGGTGGGGATCATCTCTGCTTTACAACTGAATGTTTTAATTTATCCAAATAAAATGGATTTTGTAACTCATATATTAGATAAACTGATTTCCTCTTACAATTTTGAAATCATAAAAATATCTTGAACTAGCCTCCCCAATCTATTAATCGTGCTTGAATAGAATGGAGTGCTAAAACTGTTCCCTGTATGTACAGGTTCAGGAAATTCAAATGACTACAACACTTGACCAAGAAGGCATCAAAAAGGCGTTGCAGCGAGTTCTGGAACGAGTTCCCTGATTGATAGGTGCACATTGGAACTGAATAGCTTCTTTCGCGATGTACATAGATGAGCATGTTATATTTACAATGATCATCAATATATTTTTCACACCTCTTGTTTTTAAATGTGATTACTTGTATCATTAATTGAGATAGCTGATGATATGGTGGTAAAAAAGTGGAATTAAGTTACTGTGAAAAAGGGTGCAGGATTAATGTTCTACTGTCTTGGCTTTTGCTTATGGCAACAGATGACAGCCACTTCACAATTTTGGTTTTTGTTAATAAAATCTCTGTTCTTTTCCCTTTTCATCTTTCCTGTCATGTGTTTACATTCTGTGTTTTATTTTGGTTGTCTCGAGTACAAGGAATTCGAACTTGCTGCGTATACTATACTGGATCTCGATCTGTATCACTAAGTTAAGACCTCATTGATACGGAGGATATATATTTCTATTCCAAGCTAAGCTTTCAATATACTTTTTCTATCCTAATTATTTATTTGCTTTTGTTTTTGACACAAAGACCAAGTAGAGAGGAGAGTGATCATTTGTGGTTGTGGTTGATTGATGACAATTGGACAATATTGCAATTAGATGATCAAATTACCCATGAAAAACCTTCCCAATATAGCAAGGTAGACAAGCGAACCCTTAAATGAAATTGGTAAATAAATGATTAGGATGGTGGGAGTAGTTTATGGAATTATGGGGGGACTAAGTGACAAATCTAAGAGCCACTTTTAAAGGGTGGAATTGCTCCAAATGAAATTGAAGAGTCTTAATTTCAATACTAAGTTAAGGAATTTGATTACTATTTCTGCTGACCAGACATACGAGACTAGGGAGTATATAAGATGATCAGGTGAAGTAGAAGACAACCCACACCTATGGTGTTGCCAAGAGTACCAAGATTACGAATACATAGTAAGTACAACCACAAAGGATGTTTAATAGATTACGAACACATAGTAGTACAACTACAAATGAGGTTTAATTAGGATCAAAGTTTTTATAATAAGAAAACTAAGATTTATTATGAATAAGAAAGTCGTTCAAGGGATTATTTATAGAGAAGTTGTACAAGATTCAACTTAGCTTGGATATGTAAGGTACCAAGCTTCTCTATTTATATTACTTTCATAAGAATATATGATAAGCATGCATCGTACACCTTGCACACCTTGATGTTACACCTTGCACTTTTCCTAAGACATTTATGTATCTTATTTATCTTACACCTATCACTTATATTTTACTTACACCTAGCATACATGATTAGTACAACCCATTTACCTAACATTTATTTTTCACTTTTACTCTAGTGGTAATTTTGCTTATTTATTAACATTTCTTTGTCTTAATTTCCCCTTTTTCAAAAGAGGGCGATGTTCACATTGAGCTGTCATTGTCATCAGAATCACTTTCTTCACTTCTGGACATATATTCATCGACATTAGACCCAGAATATATTTTTTAATCATAGGTGGTTGTCCATCAACTCTGTATTTTGGGTGATCGTAATCACTTCTGGGCCAGGAGTACTGGCTATGAAAGTTATGTGGCGTTTCTCTGATTTCTTGGACAGAGCTTTGAGGTTACGTGTCTGCATGATGCCAATTTGCTATGAGTGAGCAAAATAATCTTCCATCAACGGTAGATTCTTTTACTCCATTGAGGGCTGCTAGTTCACATGTTCGTCTGTGAAAATGCTTTTCTTTAGATGATGATTCTTTATAACCGGCCACGACTTGAGTGTCATATCTTCGATGTACTTGGATTTCGTCGCCTTTTTGGATTTGGAAGATAGTGATCTTGAAGGTGATAAATAGTGTATGGCCTTCTCTTTTCCGGATACTTTCTTGCCACTAAGTGGTATCTTAAAACAGTATTAACCATATGTACAGTAGTTTGTAATGGGGCTTCCTTCTGGTCAGAAGACATTTTGCCAAATACTGTAGTATTGGACCCTTCTCTGTGAGCACCCCAATAGTATATAATTCAGCAAGATACCAGAGAATGAGAGATTCACGAGAAAATTTTCCGTAATGTCTTGGATTTAAGTTGATAGTGGTGAGGAATGGGTACGTCGGATGGAAAGGTAGACCAAGAAGGGGGCCTTGATCTAATCTATATCTATGGGCACATAAGATGAGGAGTCTATGAAGAGTTTCAATGCCTCTGGTGGTTAGGACTTTTTTTAGAAGGTTTTCTTGTAAAACGTGAGGCATATGACTTACCAAAGATTTTATTGACTCCTTTTCCGGCTGTGCGATATTGATCATATAAATCATAGGGATGATTGATGAAATTTGACGTTGGGTTATTGATAGGAAATCTGGAAGGAAATTATCTTTTCCTTTTATGTTCTTGACATCAAACTTCCATTGAGAAAACCAACTTGCCCATTGGAGTAGCTGTGCTTGGGGGAGAGTCTTCTGCTTAAATTGTATCATTTTTGGAAATGATGACATGTCCATTTCTATGAGAAAATGTTGCCCGACAAGATGAAACTCATATTTTTCAATACCACTTTTAACTGCAAGAATCTCCTTGTAAGTAGAGTGGTAGTGTTTCTTGCTTTCTTTGAAAGATCCGCTTTTATAGCCACATATATGTCTATTACCCTTCTCATCTTCTTCAAGTAGAACAGCACCCCAGTAGCAATCATTTGCATCTGTCTGTAAAATTATCTTTCCTTTAGATGGGATTTTTAATAACGGGAGAGTTTTTGTAATGCGTTTCAACTCCATGGGGCAGCATCTTTCTTTAGCATAGCCGATAATATTGACCTGTGCTTTGCTAGGTCATAAATTAAATCTTTCATATAATTAGCAATACCAAGAAATTGCTGGATCTGCTTGTACGAGAGTTTTTCATCTGGGAACTCTTCAAGTTAAGTAGTGATATGAGGTTGAAGATAGTATTGACCTTTGGAAATTTGCATTCCGAGAAAATCAACTTTTGTTTCTCCAACGACCATCTTCTTTTCTGAAAGCATTATCTTATATTGTTGGACAATATCATGAAATTTTGCTATCAAGGCAAAGTGTGAATCGATATCCGTGGAAAATAAGAGAATGTCATCTATGTACACCAAAGCACTTGTGAGGATTGGTTTTAAGATCTTGATCATTGCTTTCTGGAATAAGGATTGAGCTGTTTTTAACCCAAATGGCATAACCTTCCATGATAATGTCGATCAGGAATACAGAAACTTGTTTTTGGTCTTTCTTCTGGCCTAATTCCTAGCTGCCAAAAACCTGCCTTAAGATCAAATTTTGAGAATACTTGTGCTTGGGGTAGTTTCTGGAAAATAAGCTCTCGTATTGGTAGTGGAAATTTGTCGTCTGTAAGGAAATGGTTAAGGGGTTGGTAATTGATAACTAACCTTAATTTTCCACGTATTTGTTCTGCTTTCTTGTTGACATAAAATGTTTTACAAGCCCATGGGGAGGTTGTTGGATGAATTAGGTTTTCTTTTTGTAGCTGTAACACCCTGCCTACTAAAGAGCCTTCGGTAAGACCTTCTCTAGCAAGTGGAGTGCCACAGCCTCGGTTGCCCGAGGTAGTACATATTAAATAAACAATCAAAGAAAATCTTAATTAGATAAAAGTTTAGTTGGTTACAACTGAATAATCCAAATACCAAAATGAATGACAATTAACCAAAATGTCTAATAACTCAGCGAAAGCTAAAAGTAAAGACTCGTGATCATCCCCGATGTACCCCATGCTAGCTCAATCGATATCACCTGTCAATAACTACTCACCATTCGTCAACACCTTGGATCACAGCAAGAACACAACGATCAAGCGTCAGTACTAAATACAACAACATGATGCTATCAATGTAAAATGCAACCAAACCACATCATTATCCACCAACTCCACAACCGCCCTTCAATTGGATTACCCATCGCAACAGGTAATCCCGCCGCCAATGGGGGACCGCAACCTATCCCACCTAAGCCTCGCTTGACGCACGAGCGAGCCGGAATCATTAATGTGCACATCCTCCTCTGTGATGGGAGTCACGAGAGGCGAAAATCGGGGGTGAGATCGTCTCCCAACGACTCACAAATCATAATCACATCATATCATCACTACCACCATCCTCCATCACAATCAACAATATTAATAGTAGCAAATCACATATCAAGCATCATAGACTGAGTAAGGAAACCTTACCTCAAAGCAAAACCGCAAGCAACAATTATAAGCAACTAGAAGCGTTCTTCTACGAAGTCGTCACCTATAATGAACATACAACACCATTACAACTAATACCATACCCCATTTTCCTCAAAACAGATTAGGGTTCAACCAAAAAGACGAAAAACAATCTAGGGAGACTTACAATGCAAAGGCAAGAGCGTGTCGGAGAATCCACAAATCGAACGGAGGAACAATGGTAATGACTATTTAGAGTGATTAGGGAAGAAATGAGGGTTTAGAAATGAATGTTACGAGTGAAATGACAAAATGATGAATTTATATCCTTCCCTAATGACCCTAATTAAAACCGCTCGATTTCCGAATTCAAAACGCACACTCGGCCGATCTCAAAAGTCACTCGGTCGAGTAAGCTCTACTCGGTCGAGTACTTGTACTCGTCCGAGTTGCTTGACTCCATAGTGCTCCCCAAACACAACCAACCAAAATACTCGGTCAAGTTAGCCCCACTCGACCGAGCACCCCATTACTCGGCCGAGTGAGCCCTACTCGGCCGAGCTACAAGCTACTAAAATACGCAGTAATACACATTATCACTTCTAATTGTCTTGACACACTTACCAAAATGATTAGTAATATAAGAAAAGAAAGAAGAAATAAGACCAGGCATTTGAGCCTTATTTTAAAAAAGAATAGTCCAAGTATTCCTTGAATAATCATCAAGTAAAGTCAAGAAATACTTAGCGCCAGTTAAAGATGGTACCTTGTAAGGTCCCCGCACATCTAAATGCAATAAATCAAATAAACCAGATGCTCTAGAAGAACTAATAGGAAAAGGAAATTTATGATGTTTAGCCAAAACACAAGATTCACAAAATATATATGCTTTTATTAATGTGGAATTACCAGTTACAAGTTTGAGTCTATCAAAATAAATATGACCTAATCTGGCATGTAAAAGTAAAGCAGCTGCAGTGTTATTAGAATAATTATTAGTTGAAGCTCTTATTACTGAAGTAGAACTAGCAGATTTAGAAATATTAAGAGCATCTACTACAAGTTTCACTACTTTATTAACAATAGCTTGAGTATTAAAAGCTTGAAATCTATAAAGATCACCAATCCTTGTCCCTTTGCCTATTATTTCCTTACTGGAATGATCCTGAAACAAACAATATTCAGGATAAAAGAGTGCAATAAAATTAACAGAATCAATCAATTTACTAACAGAAAGTAAATTTTGCTTGAAACCAGGAATGAGAAAAACATTTTTGAGCATAATCTTATCAGTTAGACAAACATTTCCAATATTTTAACAGCCTTAACACTGCCATTAGGGAGTCCTATTGAAACAGGTTTATTTAAAATAGTAATATCATGTAAGAAGTCGATATTATGAGTCATATGATCTGTAGCTCCAGTATTTATGATCCAATCATGAAAATGCAATTGTGAAACAGCAGAAACAGCTTGAGAGGAAATTATACCTGCAAAATTATAAGTGGACAAACCTGTGTTACTTTCAGCAATCTTTTTCATCACCTGATCAACTACAGAAGATACCAAGCCATCAAGTGTTGAGCTAGAAATAACATTCAACATTCCATCAGCATTGTTATTGACATCGGACTTTCCCGGACTAACATCCTCAAGAGGAGAATCAAACTCAACCAGATCCACATTATTTGCTGACTGCTTATTACCATTGACCCTGCTTGGTTGTGACTTATTTTCATAACCACCTCTACCTTTCCTTTATTATTTTTGTTACTAGAAAATCATGTAACATTGTAGCAATTGTCAGGCTAATGACCAGTTTTTTTTGCAACGAGGACACTTGTGCAACCACTAACATTCTTCAACAGTATGGCCTTTCCCATTACAGTTGGAATAAACCTTCAAAGAAAATGGTTTCTTGGAACCAGTAATCTTAGAACCTTCTTGCTGAGAAGCATCATATATACTAATCTCAGTAAAAGTCTCCATACCATCAAAAACTTGTTTTTGCCTTTCAATTTTTTGCAACAACCCCAATGCCTTATTCATAGTGGCAAGTGGCTCCATGAACAAAACCTGAGTTCTTACAGTCTCATATCCACCATTCAAAGCCAATCAACCTTGCATTGTTTTCTCTTTCAACCATTCGTTTCATCAAAGTACAAGAACACAAATCCAACTTTCCACAACTACAATCTGGTATAGGGTCCAAACTGTCAAGAGTCCCCCAAAGATTCTTAAGCTTGCTGTAATATTTCAAAAGTGAGAGATTATCTTGTTTAACAGCACCCACGTCTTTCTTTAACTGATACATTTCAATTGCATTGGGCATCCATATCTTTCATTCAATTCTGACCATAACTCTTTGGTTGATCTAACATATTTCAAGTTCTCCTTCAAAGATTTTACCGTAGAGTTCAACATCCACCTCATTATCATACAATCACATCTAACCCATTTCTTATGATTCTTATCAGTAACAGGAGGTTTTACAACAGAACCATTAAAAAAACCTTCTTTATTTTTAGAAATTAAAGCCATAAAAACATCTTGTTTCTAGCTTAACAAATCAAAACCATCAAATAAGTATGTTGTCAATTGAAAATTTGGTTGATCAAATTAAGAAAGAAACAAAGGATCATGAAAACAATCAACACTAGTTGCATTATTATCAACAGTAGTCATGATGTAAACCAAATGACAAAAGAAAGTTCAAAGTATTACCAAATCTTGAATCAAAATTACCAATTTGTATGCAGAAGTGACTTTCCCCAATTCTGTAATTGAGCAAGAAACCCGGAATTCCCAAATCAATTGATCGAGAAATCCACATAAACCCAGAAACAAAACTATCTCAATTCTTTTGATTGAGATTAACTGACAGATAATACTAGAATCGAACCTTATATTGATACCATGTAAGAATTTAGTATGAACATTATTATTATAATTGGAATATGTATACAGAGAAGAGATGTATGAATATGGATTTTATTATTAAACTCGAGTAATTTGTGTTAATACAGCTAATTGTTATGATGATACAAGTCTGCTATATATAACAGTAGACTAACTCTTAGATATTTTTAACTAACGAAATATTTGTAACTAACTCTCTTGCTAACTAACTAGATATTTGTAACTAACTCTTTTTGTATATAGTCAACTAGTTTTACGTCCCGTGCAAATGCACAGGTTAGCTCAACTTTGTTATATTTTTCCTGGAAACTTATTTTTCTTCTTGATATTTACTCAAAATATTAACAATGTTGTAATTTACACACATAACTACGTATGGCTTATGTTAGATGTAGTATTATTAGTGGCTTTATATGATCATAATAGTGTAGACTCTTCTTAACATGGCATATGTACGATTGTTTGTCGTTTCATATGGTTGAATCGAACTGATTGGTTATTATCGTTCGTATGGTTATATAAAAACACTTTTATTATGGACTAAAAACTCTAACAATTTTATCAATTGTGGACTATTCAAACGTAGATAACCCCTCAATGGCATATGTATATACTAAAACCTCCAACTCAAAGTATATTTTTCATTTGAGGCATTGATAGTTTTATTAAGTAAATCTAGTGTTCATAACTCCATGAGAAAAAGATGATAAACGACAAACAATGAAATTACAAATCTATCTATATAATAACATATACGCAGTCATCAATTAGCATTGCGCAAGTAGTTGTCTAATATAGATCATTAATTAATATACTTCGTGGTTAACTCCTCTTATGACTATTCCTATTTCTACTAACTATTCATATTCTGACTATTCCTCTTAAGATTGAAGCCTCTCCTAATACATTACTGTTGAACTTTGAAGGCTAATAGGCATAAGAGTTAAATTTATTTAATAGTTTACTTAATGAGTGACGGTTTCTTAAAAGATTAGAGGTTGCATGGTTGCATATACATAAATACAAGCAGTTAAGTATAAACAAATTAATGTAAGATGTTATATAGGAGGGCTAGTGATAGGTGACAAGTAGTGTATGTGTTGATGTGTCACTTCAATAGAGACTCAAGAAGTCTATTTATGTTATTACTAGTTTTGTTGCCCGCGAAATTCGCGGACCTATTTATATTTTGTTACGTACAAAAAATATCAAAAAATGATTAAATTACAAATGTGGAATTGTTTTATACCGCCATTATGAAATTCGATTTAATATTACAATTAGCAAATAATATCTTAGCTTAATACTTTTTGCAATTGTATATGCATCATTGCTTTGGTAATTGTGGTGCACCAAGTCATTATGAATAAACTTTTTGTCACATACATTCATATCAACATCTGCGAGATTGCAATACAACAGTTAGGTTTATCAGTATGTATATTTTGAAGAGTAAATAAGTCTTTTGAACTTCAATTCCATAATAATGCAAGAGAATTAAACTTTCTTATCTCGACTCGTATATCAAATTCATTGATTGTAGCTCAAGACTTTTTTTTTTTAATAGGTAGTAATGAGTGAACTTGTTTTCAAACTTATGATATCAAAGCATATCATTTAAAAGAAAAATTTGAATGTGTCAAATAAATTTCATGTTCTTAAAAAGATGAATGGATGTAGTAGTAGTAGTAATAGGAAGAATACTCGGGTTACTAAACTACTAAAGTAATGCAAGCTAATCTAATAAGGAACAGTAGATACAAGTGGTTTATTTTTATTTTTTCATACAAATAAATGACAACATGTTATGCTCATTCATTCCATTTTACTATCCTTTAGTCATTTTTTTTACTTATGCTTATAATAATTAACCCGATTTATTTCAAGTAAAATGAAAAAATATATTTCCTCGTACCTGTAATTATGTAATACTTCATACTCAATCAACTCAATGAGCGGGAAGTAAATAAAAACTATTGTCATCTTTGTAATTTATTGATAAGAATGACCTTTTATTCTCTTGTAAACTAAATATTTTCCCCCAATACATTAGAGAACAAAACAACAACTAAACAAAAGGTAATTTAGATGTTTCAAATATGAGTATTGTTTTGCTTAATATATGACGTAAAGGCTATACAAATATGCAAATAGAAATAATAAATTCCAATCAAATTAATACCTTAAGCTTGTATTTACCTCTGATCGATGGACACCAATTTATCAAACCTAAAAGGAATAAAAGTTAAAATATATAGTAAAAAAAAATCGAGAGAGATGAGAGAGAAAGCTTAGGATTCTTCTTGATTTCAGCAATGGCTAAAATTAAGAAACCTAAGATTTCTAATACACAATCAACTAATAATTCTAATTTTAGTAGTCCTAAAAATACAAAAACCAAAAATATTAGTTCATCTGTTAATAATTCTCCACAAATTAATAATATTACGCTACATAATAACCCTACAAGTGAGACGAGTGTTTACGAGATCGGATCAACGAGCAGATCTGAAGTGACTGAACCTGCTTCTGAGATTCATGCTTTCTCGATACATGAAATGGACGTGGTAACTGAAGAACATGAGGATGATGAAGACGAGGATACAACTAGTCTTCACTCTTCGAACTCACAGAATGATAAGGTACCTTTGACTCTGAAATTGGAATAAGATGATGTTAAAAGTAAGATTGAGTACTGGTTCTCGGCTATTTACTGTTATGTGATGGGTGTGAATCCTCCTGGATATGTGTTGGGGGGATTTGTACGACGTATTTGGAGGTTTCATGAAATTGATCAGGTCTCAATGTGTGATAATGAGATATGTGTTGTGAGATTTAAGGATGAAGCTAGTAAGCAGGCTGTGTTGAGGTCAGGTCCATTTTTCTTTGATAACAAGCCAGTGGTGATCAAGGAATGGGCACCTGATGTTAAAATAGTTAAATCTGAGGTAGAGTTTGTGCATATATGGATTCGGTTTTAAGGATTAGAGCTTAAATTTTGGGGATTGACGCTGAACAAAATTGCAAGTATGGTGGGTAAACCTGTAAGAACTGATACTGCTACGATGGCAAAATCATTCTTAGGGTATGCTCGTGTCATGGTTGAGGTCTCTATGACTCAGGAGTTTCCAGATGTCATTGAATTTTTGAATGAAAAGGATGAATTGCATAGGCAGATAGTGCACTATGAATGGAAACCAATTAAGTGCTCTGAATGTTTTGGGTTGGGGCATACAGCTACTGTTTGCAGGAAGAAACAGGAGATGAGACAGCCAAGGATCAAGGTTAGACAAGTATGGAAACCTAAAGTGCAGGTAACCTAACCTATGCTTACTGGATCTCTTCCTGCTTTTGATCCTACAGTTGTTATTACACCAATGCCTTATCAGGGGAGAATGATGAACACAATAACACCAGCTAAGATTATTACTAGAATGATAAAGCAAGGTGCTGAACGTTCTATAGGGGAAGGGAAATCTTTCATGGATCGTGTCTTAATGTCACTAGGAGGAAATACAGGGAATGGAACTGGGATGAGGAGGAGCAAACTGTTTGTTGAGAATGACTAGTCTAGATTTTTGAAATGTTAGATGAATAAATAGGCCTAGTAAGCAAGGAGATGTTAGGAGATTCTTGCATTTAAATAATATAGGTCTATGTGATTTATTAGAGACTAGAGTTAAATCTATTAATATTAATAAGGTGCAAAATGGAATTGGGTTGAATTGGAAATATATTAATAATAATGACGTTAGAGAAGGTGGAAGGATTTGGATTTTATGGAATGATGCTAACTACACTGTTGACATTTTAAGCATGGAGGAGCAGGCCATTCATGTTAGAGTGACCTTCTTGCCTAGGAAGTTTACTTGGATTTTGACTGTAGTGTATGAATTTAATAAACTACAGGACAGAAGTGGGTTATGGGACTCTTCGAGTAATATGGGGCTAACTATCACTGAGCCTTGGTTAGTAATGGGGGACTTCAATAATGTGCTTTACCATAATGAGAGAATTGGGTCTACTGTATCTGATAATGAGATTAGGGAGCTCCAAGCTTGTGTTGACTCGTGTGGGTTAATGGATCTTGTTGCTTCTGGGGATTTCTTTACTTAGACCAAGAAGCAAGATGGGAATTCTAGAGTGTATAGCAGAATTGATAGGTTGTTGGCCAATGATCAATGGATCCTTCAGGGTCCTGAGGGCAATGTCTCTTTCCTTCCTGAGGGCCTTTATGACCACTGTCCTTGCCTCATTGATCTCTAGAGAGACACTGGTAAAGGAAAGGTTAGATTCCATTACTTCAATATGTGGGGGAAATGTGAAGAATTCCTGTCAACTGTTAAGGGGATTTGGGACATAAGGGTGAGAGGTGTCACTATGTTCCAAGTGGTTAAGAAACCGAAATGGTTGAAATACCCTCTAAAGCAATTGAACCAGCACAACTATGGCAATATTGAAGTTGCTGCAAGGGTAGCTGAACAACTTTTACATGTTATCCAAATCAATATTCAAGGTGATTATCATAATGCTGCTCTGCAAGAGGAGGAGAGGACTGCTGCTTAGACTTATTGTGAGTTGGAGGAGGCTAGGAGAAGTTTTTTAGCTCAAAAAGCCAAAATGCAGTGGTTGAATAATGGGG
>JAOWBH010190656.1:0-18130 GCA_028566215.1 Silene coronaria
CAGATCTCTGTGAACATCCGTGTTCATTGGCATCCACGAGAGTCATTCTAGGCATAGAATGCTAAGGGTAACGAATTTTTAGTGTTTATGTCATTACTTTGTGTCGTGACATGGCATGAAGTATTCGAACGGTTTCCAATTGACCATAATAATTGGTGGCGACTCCTTTAAATGCGTGTTCTTACGTTGCTTGTTCAAACTTCGAGGCACCCCTATGCAAGCCGCGGTGCGTTGTCTTCCACATATTACTGACTGTATTGATGTAAGCTGGTGACGTTCTTCGTTCGACACACAAAGGCATACTATCTATGTGATCCAGAATGTTTATTAACGCGCTAGCATTGACAATGTGTCGGCGAATTGATTTTCTTCTCTTGGGAGGTGAACATACTGTATTTCATCGAAATATTTCTCCAATTCTTCTATCTTAGCCTAGTAAGGTGCCACACTACTGCTTTTGATCTTTCATGATCCCGTCACTTAGTTAATGACCAAGGATGAGTCCCCATGTACCGTCAAATTATTTATCCCTAACTCAATGGCATTATGCAGGCCTAGTAGGCATGCTTCACACTCTGCAGCATTGTTAGTAACAATGAAATCCAATTTGACTTAAATGGGCACTTGTTCCCCTTTCGGTGAAATAAGGACACCTATTCCATATCTCATACAATTCGATGCTCCATCGAAATATAGGCCCCATACGTCATCTTTAATGTGTACTACATCCTTATTTGGGAATGACCATGTATCAATAGTTTCAGTTTCTTCAATTGGATAGTCAACAAGGAAATCGGTAACAACCCTTCCCTTTATCACTTTCAGTGGTATATATTTAAGATCGAACTCTGATAGCATGAGAGTCCATCTTGACGTTCTTCCATTTAACACTGGCTTTTCGAACAAGTATTTGATCGGGTGCATCTTAGAGTAGACACTCACACTATAACTGAGCATATAGTGTCTTAGCTTCATGGTTGCCCAGAATAAAGCTAGACATGTCTTTTCCAATATCATGTATTTTGATTCATATTCCAAGAACTTTTTACAGATATAGTAAATCGCTCTTTCCTCCTTGTCAACGGTTTGGGACAATATTGCTCCATTTGATGTATCTGTAACTGTTAAATACAACGATAATGGTAACCCGGCTACTGGTGGATTGAGCACTAGTGGAGAAGATAAAATTTCCTCTATCTTATCGAATGCAGCTTGACATTAGTCATCCCACATGACATGTTCCCCGACCTTCAGCTTCTTAAAGATTGGTTCGTAGATCACGGATAACCTTGCAACGAGCCGTCTTATGTATTGTATTCGGCCTAGAAAAACATGAAATTCTTTCTCAGTCTTTGGATGCGGCATTTCCACGATGGCTTTCATTTTGGATGGGTCAACTTTGATGCCACGTTGGCTAATGATGTGGCCAAGAGTTTGCCGGAGGTAACTCTGAATGCACACTTCTGTGGATTCAATCACATGTTATATTTTCGTAATCTCTTGAATTTTTTTTAAAATGAATGTAGATGGCCATTACGTTCTTTTGATTTAACGATAATATCGTCAACATAAACTTCTACTTTTTTATGCATCATGTCAAGTAACAACGTCATTGCCGTTCTTTGATATGTTACCCCGGCATTTATGAAACCGAAAGGCATCACTGTATAGCAATAGGGTCCCCACTGCGTAATGAATGCGGTTTTGTGCATATCTTTTTCAGCCATTTTTATTTGATTGTAACCGGCATAACCAGCCATAAAGGACAATAATGTGTGACTAGCGGCAGTGGCGGATGCACGTATAAGTAACAGGAGCCCTAGGACAATGCAAAGTAAAAAAAAGTTGCAGGAAATTTGTGCTTAGAAGAGGTAAGGACACCAAAAAGTTGATTGTTGGAACCCACATTTGACAACTATCAACGTCATTCAGTAAGTATACAATAAAAAATTACCATACGTATTCGTTTACACTCAAAAATAATATAATAAAGCTAATTTAGATTAAATACTGTTGGGATAGGTTGGGACAATACGTGTAAACTCTGCCAATTGTACATATGGCTATGGTAGATTGGTCTTTGGCTCTTTGCATACAAATTAGAGTACTTACTAATAAAGATAAAATATGGTAGAAATAAATAAGGTTTACACCTTTAATCCCAATACAATTTATTTGCGATAATTAAAATACCGTTTATAAAGAATATAAAGGCAAATGAAATAATGAATAATAGAGACAACAAGAATATACTATGCAAATGGTTTTAATCATCATATAAGTGTTATTGTTTTCAGTCCTAGAACCATTTTATCTACTCCCTTCGTTCCAATCAGTAGTTTACATTTTTTTTATTTCCGCCTCACAAAATAAAATACTTGTACTTTCACCGTCATAATTATTTCTTTACCATTGATTAAAATATATCTCACAAATAGTATTAAAGTTAACAAATGAATGAGATGGAGGGATTATTAGGCAATTTTACACAAATTTATCGTAAAACGAGATCTTTAATAACAACTTTTATCCCCTAATAAGACTGTGTTTGAATCCATTTTACCACTATATTATTATAATAGTGTCTTACACAAACCTAACTCTTCTTTTTAAACTAGTACTTCGGTTTTACATTTTGATTTATAAAAATTATTCACGCAATTTGAAGTTTCACTTCAAGGTTTACATTGCAAAACTAAATATTACTCATACGTTCCATTTTTTTGTTTACCATTTATTTTTTGAAGGGCATTTTAATCACGGATAGGTAATTGATTTGGCGGGAGTATAAATTATTTCTAGTATTTGATTTAAAAACCAATTAATAGAAAACACTTTAATATTAATAATCATCTCAATTTATACGAAGTAAATATTATGTGCTCCATAATTAATATGTATAGAATGCTGATATTTTAAAGGCAAATAAGAATAGGTAAACGAAAAAATATTGACCCCATAATTGACCGAGACTCGACCCAACCCGAATCGGACATTCCACCTATCAAACTGGGTATAAAAGGGACCCCGTAAAGAATAATTCCTGGATCCGCCACTGATTAGCGGTATTGTCAACCAAAATATCAATGTGAGGTAACGGAAAATCATCCTTCGGACAAACTTTGTTCAAATCACGAAAATTCACACAGACCAGGTCGTCCCGTCTTTTTTTGGTACTTGTACTACATTGGCTACCCAATCTGAGTATTCTGAAACTTTGATAAACTGGGCTGTGAACTGTTTGTCGATTTCTTCTTTGACTTTCAAAGGTCACTCGGTTCGCATTCTGCGTAGCTTCTGCTTTATTGGTTTGAACCCTGGTTTGATTGGAATTTTGTGTTCTGCAATTTTCCAATCAATTCCCGGCATGTCTCTGTAAGACCATGTGAATACATCCTTGAACTCATTCAGCAAATTATTAAACCCCTGTTTCTCTGCGGGATCTAAGGTGGTTCCTCTCTTAAGCTCTTGCGGTTCTAGGGTGGTTTTGGTAGTTTCGATTATCGGGATTTTCTGATCATATTCGCTAAAACCTTTCACTAGATGGGGAGGCGGTTCAACCTCCTCTTCTTCTTCTTCCACCTGTTTTTCTTCGACCACATTCTCAATTTCATTATTAAGAACAATCATTTTCAAAAATTGAATTGCAATGTAAAGGAGACAAGTCGTAAGCAAACTGGTTCATTTTATTATTATTGAAAATTGGAGCGAAATGTGCTAACATTTGGGCCAATTGATCATGGGTCAGTGGTGGGAGAGATCTGGCATTCGGGATAGGCCCGGGAACACCAGAACTAGGAGGGCATACAATGAAAGGAAAGACTGGGGGGTGTCCTTGACTCTTAACATTCTAGACTTAGCCTTAAGACTAATATCAGACTCAGACTCGGACTTTGACTCAGACTCGGACTCAGACTCAAACTCAGAATCGTCTTCTAGCTTGAACATTTCTCCTTCCCTAGTAGTCAGTTTGAAGAGTAGCCCCTTGTTATCGGTTCATTTTACGGTTTTCCGCCATACAGACGTAGCCTCTTTAGAATCTACGTCAGTAATGAGGGTAGCTGGATTGAATCGGTCACTTCTAACTATCACGTTCACCAATTCTTCGTTTGGTATAACCGGATTCCTTTCTTCACCAAAGAGTAAACCCATGGTTGTTCCATCTTCGACTGAAGCAATCTCCTTCTTCTCTGTAACTACGACCATAATTTCATCGGGAATGAAATGACAATCTTGGAATGGCTCGATTCTGGGAACAAGTGTGTTACTTTTTGAATCGAAAATGGGTTCGGAAAAGTCTAAGCATAGAGCGTTCACGGCTTCCACAAAATTATTATTCAGAGTCAGAGGATATGGTTCTATGTCAATGTCTCGGTCTTGGATCGATATTTTCTTCCTCGGGAGGTTTTCTTTAGTTGGCATACACCCGAGCGCAAATCTTGTTCCTTTAGGAACAGGTGGCTTCAATTGAAATGTGTTTTCCCTTCGGAGAATCATAGAGAAGCGAAAGTACTTCCCGGTTCTGAGAATTTTCTTACAGACATGACCTCTAGTATATAGGTCCATATTTGACATTTTGGGATCGGATTCGACCATATTCACGGTTTCGAAGCCACAGAATTTGACGGTGGTCTCGACTTGTACTTCCGAGGTTACAACTCCTCCGGTTACGACGAGTGGAGTGGCATTAATGGTCACCACCTCTCCTTTTAGTGGCATATTGATCTTTCTGTGGAGAGTTGAAGACACGGCCCCTGCAGCATGAATCCACGGCCGTCCGAGCAATAGATTGAAGGATAAGGCTACATTTATTACTTGAAGACTAACTTTCCTCTCGACGATACCCACACTTACGTTTAGAGTGATAAGTCCAGCCACTCTACGAATTGTACCATCAAAAGACTAAACCGTTGCGTGGTAGGTATGAAATCATTTCTTTCCAAACCCAAAATTTGAGCGGTCTTCAATGGAAGGACGTTGACAGTAGACCCGTCGATGACAAGGGTCATTTGAAGCCTCTTATGATGGCATTCTACCATAATATACATGGCTAAGCAATGTTGAGGCCCAAATGTAGGCAAGTCTTCATCAGAAAAGGTTACGGCATTAGTGAGTCGTGGTCGGTTTTGAGCAACAAATGAAACCATGTCATTTGGAGCGGGATTCGGTGATATAGTCACGTTCATCAATGACCATAGCAAAGATTGAAGGTGTTCAAATGAACTCAGAATTAGGTTCCATATGGAGACGTCGGTCTTGGTTTTACGTAGATGCTTGATAAGGGAAGCCCCTTAGGTCGACCCTTCACCAAGCGCCTCAACCAAATTAGCTTTTTTGTTCGGAGTGTCCACGAAAATGGTGGTGTGGCCGGATTTTTCAATCCGATAGGGCCGCCCGGATCGAGTTAAATGATTGGATTCGAGGATATCTTTTCTCAGCTTCAAGATATCTTCTTGAGTGTGCGGAACAGCCACATCTTGGGTGTGGTAAATATCATCTTCGTCATCGGCCCAAACGCCGTTGATTTCATTATCGCTTCGGATGATGTACGGCGTACAGTCGACACTAAAATCTCCGAACTAGATTCCATTCTTATCCTTTGGGATAAGGTTGGAACAACCCACATAAATCTTCCCCACAAAAAATCCGGTGAAATGGCAAATGGGGCGGATTAGATGAGACACATCAGTGTTGTCTTCGGCAAACACCGCACTTGTATGATTGCCAAAGGGATTGCTTACACTATTAGGCTTGGCATTCGGAATTGGGAGTGTTTCCGCTTCAATCATGTCTTGGATTTCATGCTAGAGGCGGAAACAGTTTTCAGTATCGTGCCCTTTTCCTCAGTGATAGGCACAGTAAGCATTTGGTTTATACCATTTTCGTTGTTTGTCAATAGGTGGGTCTAGAGTCGGATCGATTGGATTCAACTTTTCTTGGGCTGATAGCCTTTGGTGAGCATAAGCATAGGTACACCCTATGTCATTGAATACCCTTGGTGTTTGTTGTTGTGGCCCTTTAAAGGACTTCAGTAAATCCCTCTTTTTCCTTTTGTACCATTACTTCGAGGGTGCGCATAGTAGTTTGAATCTCGACATTGTCGGCAAAATGCTTACAAAATTTCACCGTAATATCTTCGAATGTCAAGAAATTCTTGAGCTCTAGACCATATAAACACGCCTTCGGGTGTTCTTCTAGTGACTGAGCAAAAATGTGGGACAACATCTCAGCAGGTACTCCATTCAGTGAAAGGTATTCCTTATAGGATCTAATGTGTTGGAGTGGATCTTCAGTTCCCTTAAACTTGGGGATATCAGCCAATAAAAATTAGTCGGCAGCTTATCCTGAACTGCCGTATACCCCCGAGCATTCTCATAGTGTACATTTTCTCCCTGAGATAGCTTCAGTTGTTGGAGTAAAACGATTAAAATGAAATAATGTCACGATTTTTGTCTAAATAGGCCACGGTTTGTTGTCACTTAAAATGATAGAAATTGAGTGAGGATATGACTTGAATCAAGCACTAAGCAAAGATTAAAGCCTAATGAGTCAATCCAAGCACTAAGCAAAGGACTCTCTCAACTCCAAGCACTAAGAAAAGGAGATTTTTGTTCTTCTAGCATTAAGCAAAGAAGAAAGTAGAAAGCATGGCTTCTAAATTATGTTTTGAATTAATCAAATCCGAATTTTACATTGGTTGGAGCCTTGCTTTTATGTAATAATCCAAGTCATCTCCACTATCCAAAAGGGAACAAATCCAAAGGCTCACAAGCCATACAAAAACTGGTGCAAACATACAAGGGTGGACCAAGTCCCTTACACAAGTAAAAACTTTACATAAAGCAAAGTCATAAAACAAAATGGGATAAGAGGTAGTTAACATAAAAGAAGCCATGGAAGCTTCAAAAAGGGACAGTATATAGGAGGAGTAAGAGGCAAAGAGCATGGAAATTGTGCTTGGTTTATGTATTGGTCAAAATAGGAAAGGTTGAAAGCGACCCTTTGTCCTAGGCTTTTGAAACCGTGTACATGGACCCCTTGTCCAAGTTCCGGTTTTTTGAACCCATATTTCTCTCCAAGCTTTATTTATTTATTCCAAAATGTTCTAGCCTCATCATATTAAGCTCCTATGCCTCATGGCAACACACACCTTACTTGGAATTTGAGTTGGTCCTCAAATTATATGAGGTTCCAACGGATGGACTTGGACCATGGTTTGGTGTTGCTTGATTTGCTTCAACCTCCCCTCTTGAAAAGGATTTGCCCTCAAATCCTCGACATTGTCATAACTAAGCTCTTCATAATAAGAACTCAAATCACCAATGTTGAACGTGCCATGGACTCCATATTATCCGGGTAGGTTGATTTTGTAGGCATTTGGACCAATCTTTTCAAGGACTTCAAAAGGACCATTGGCCTTTGGCATGAGTTTTTTCTTTCTTTTGTCGGGAAAACGTTCTTTTCTCAAGTGGAGCCATACTAAATCACCGGCCTCAAAGCTTCTTTTAGGGCCTTTGGACTTAGCTTTATGACTCTCATTGTTCTTCTCAATTTGTTTATTGACTTGATCGTGGATCTGTAGCATTTGTTTCACACTTTTCTTCGCATCATAGTCAATGTTCTTTCTCTAGATGAAAGCCAAATCCGTTGGCATCATGGGGTTGATACCATAGACCACTTCAAAGGGGGATTGGCCAGTGGTAGAGAAAGGAGCACGGTTGAAGGAAAACTCGGCTTGAGCTAGATTGAGATCCCAATCTTTCAATGACTTAGCAACTGTACACCTAAGAATCTGACCCAAAGTTTTGTTGGTCACTTCGGTTTGCCCATCGGTTTGTGGGTGGTGGAAGGTGCTAAAGAGTAGCCTAGTCTTAAGTAGCTTCCATAATGTCCTCCAAAAATGTCTCATGAACTTTGAATCCCTATCCGAGACAATAGACTTAGGAATTCCATGAAGCTTGACCACCTCTCTAAAGTATAACTCGGCCACACTAGATGCATCCTCGATCTTTTTACAAGCAATGAAGTGAGCCATTTTGCTAAATCGATCAACAACCACCATGATGAAGTCCTTTCCTCTTTGAGTTCTTGGAAGAGTAACAATAAAATCCATTTTAACATCCTCCCATGGTTGATTTGGGACGGGTAAGGGAGTGTAGAGGCCGGTTTTGAAGTAGGCCTTGGCTTGTTGGCATTGAGCACACATCTTGATCACATCTTGGACATCTTCAAGCATCTTAGGCCAATAGAATTGCTCTTGAAGTATGTCATAGGTATTTTGGATGCCAAAATGCCCAGCAAGGCCATTAGAATGCACTTCCTTCGCCACTAAACTTTTATAAGCCCCCTTAGGTACACATAATCAGTTTCCAAAGAATAAGAACCCCTCTTGGCTAGCTAATGTATTTCCCTTTTATTTTTGAATTATTGACTTGAAGTACTTCCTATTCTTCTTTGAAATCTGGATCCTCCTTGTACAATTCCTTCATGTGTTCAAACCCAAGGACCCTTTGTTCCATGAAACTCAGCACAATGAACTTTCTTGACAAAGAATCCGCCGCTACATTATCTTTCTCCTCAATGTATTTGCTTGAAAAATTGATTGATTGTAAGAATTCCACCCACTTAGCATGCCTATGATTGAGCATGTGTTGACCATTGATATATTTAAGAGCTTCATGATCCAAATGTAGGACAAATGACCATGGCTTGAGATAATGACTCCAATGAGTCAAGGCTCGAGCAATAACATAGAATTCTTAGCCATAAGTGGAATAATTGAGCTTGGCACCGCTTAATTTTCTCTAAAATAGGCAATAGGCTTTCTTTCTTGAAGTAACACGGCTCCAATTCCAGTTCCACTTGCATCACACTTTACTTCAAATAACTTGTTGAAATTGGGTAAGGAAAGAATATGAGACTTACAAAGCAACTTCTTGATGGCATTGAAAGAGCTCTTGGCCTTGTCTCCCCATTTGAACTCACCCTTCTTCATACACTCGATAATGGGAGCCATGATGGTGCTAAAATCTTTAATGAACCTCCTATAAAAAATTGCCAACCCATGAAAGCTCCTCACAACCGTGATAGTCATAGGTATAGGTCATGTTTTGATTGTCTTGACCTTCTCTTGATCAACTAGAATGCCTTGACTTGAGATAATGAAAACCAAGAATTGGACCTCACTTTTCATGAAAGAACACTTTTCTAGCTTGCCATATAGCTTGCATTTTCTAAGAGCTCCAAAGAGTATTTGTAGTTACTTGAGATGTTATTATTTGGTGAGGCTATAAACCAAGATATCATCAAAGTAAACAACCATAAATTGACCCAAATAGGGCCTAAGGACATTGTTCATAAGCCTCATGAAGGTGCTAGGGGCGTTGGACAATCTGAATGGCATCACTAGCCATTCATACAATGCATGCTTGGTTTTGAAAGCCGTTTTCCACTCATCCCCTTCTTTGATTCTCACTTGATGGTAGCCTTGTCTTAGATCAATCTTTGAAAACAACTTAGCTCCACTAAGCTCATCTACAATATCATTAAGCCTTGGTATAGGAAACCTATACTTTATGGTAATGTTGTTGATGGTTCTACTATCGGAGCACATTCTCCATGATCCATCTTTCTTTGGTACAAGCAAAGTGGGCACGACACAAGGGCTAAGGCTCTCCCTCACAAATCCTTTACTCATAAGCTCTCCAATTTGTTGTTGTAGTTCTTGGGTGGCCTTTGGATCACTCCTATAGGCGGCTTTGTTAGGTAATGTAGCTCCCGGAATGAAATCAATTTGATGCTCAATGCCTCCAAGAGTAGGCAACCCACTTGGAAGTTCACATGGAAACACATCACCATAGGACCTTAGAAGCTATTGAATCTCATTAGGAATGGACATATCATCCTCCCCAAGTATTTATTTTGCCACTAGAATATAGATGTCATCTTCTCCTTTCAATTCTTATAGCATTTTTACCTCATTGATTAATAGGACCTCCCTTGAAGGTTCAACAATGGATAGTGGTACTGTGGGCTTGGTGGCGGGCAGTAGAGTGGATAATATGATTTTTCTTGAGCCAATTTTGAAAGTATAAGTGTTATCCCTCCAATGATGAACCGAATCCCTATCAAATTCTCATGGCCTACCAAGCAAAAGGTGGTAAGTATCCATAAGTAGAACATCACAAAGAACCTCATCCAAATAGTTTTTACCAATGAAGAAAGACACCAAACATTGTTTATGAACTCTTACCTCCACTTCTTTGTTAAGCCATCTCAATTTGTAAGGGCATGGGTGATCTTGTGTAGGCAAACTAAGCTTCTCAACAAGGGTATTAGAAGCCATATTAGTACAACTCCCCCCATCAATGATTAGGTTACAAATTCTCCCTCTAATGGTGCACTTAGACCTAAAGATTTGTTGCCTTTGGTCTAATTCTAAGGGTTGGGGTTGTGTATCCATCACTCTCCATGTTACCAAGCTAAGACCCGCATCCAGTATCACTAGCTCATCCTCCTTAGCTTCATCGGTTTCCTCCCCATCATCACACACAAGAATCTCATCATCTCCCCAATGGACCACCTCAAAGCTACTAAGAGCCCTCTTGTTTGGACATTCTTTAGCAAAATGACCATAACCTTAACATTGATAACATCTTTTGAGAGGTATGGTTTTTCATAGTGGGGTTTTAATGGCCTTTCCTTTGTCAAGTGTAGGGGTTGAATTGAACATTTTGGTCTTTGGATTTAGATGTCTCGGCATAGGGTACTTTTGGAGTAGGTTTAGCCGTGAGTTTTGTAGTATTTCCCTTCCCCAACCTTTCAATCCACATGGCTAGGTTCCCGTCCTCATCAACGGTCCTTATTTGTTGCATTCGAACCCTACTAGCAAGCTTATCATCTAACCCTTTAACAAACCTAGCAATCTTTTGTTCGGGTTTCTCATTGAGTTCACATTGTAAAGTAAGTTGCTCAAAGTCTCTAAGATATGACTCAAGTGGATGTTGGTCTTATTTAAGTTGTGTGAATTTAATGAACATATCTTGAGTGTACTCTCTAGGAATAAACTTGTCACTAAGTTTCCTTTTAAGCTTAATCCATAACTTAATAAGTTCATTTCCATCCATTTTTCTTTGATTTCTAAAGTTCTCATACCAAAGTGAAGCATACCCTTTGAATTTCAAAATGGCGACCTTAAAACACTTAGAATCCGATTAGACTTTAAATTTAAAGACTCTTTTAATGGTCCTAAAACAATCTAGTAAATCTCCGGGGTTTAAACTACCATGAAAGTCGGGAATGTCTACCTTTAAGTCTTTGTTGGTCTCTACATGGAAGTACTCGGTCATAGAAGCATCCGAATCCGAGTAATGCTCCTTCTCTTGCTCCCCTTGACCCTTTCCTCTTCCCATGAAGCCTCGGCCTCTTCCTCTCCCACATGGGCCTCTTCCATCTCATGTGGGTGTTGGAATATTGGACTTGAAGGCCATGATGGACTCCAACATCAAGTCACATTTATCATTAAGGCGATTCATGTTTGCCTCAAGACCATCCTCTCTTCACTCATGGTTATTTTTTGTGTTTTAGTTGTAACTAGGATGAAATGAACTCAGAATAGAGGATTTAACACAACAATGGAATTGTGTTAACTTAGGCTCTGATACCAATTTGGAGTAAAACGATTAAAATGAAATAAATTCACGATTTTTGTCTAAATAGGTCACGGTTTTTTTTGTCAATTAAAATGATTGAAATTGAGTGAGGATATGACTTGAATCAAGAACTAAGCAAAGATTAAAGCCTAATGAGTCAATCCAAGCACTAAGCAAAGGACTCACTCAACTCCAAGCACTAAGCAAAGGATTTTTGTTCTTCTAGCACTAAGCAAAGAAGGAAGTAGAAAGCATAGCTTCTAACTTGTGTTTTTAATTAATCAAATCAGAATTTTACATTGCTTGGAGCCTTTATTTTATATAATAAGCCAAAGAATCTCCACCATTCAAAAGGAACAAATCCAAGGGCTCACAAGAGCCTACAAAAATCGGTAAAAGCTTACAAGAGTAGACCTAGTCCCTTACACAAGTTAAAAGTTTACATAAAGCAAAGTCATTAAAACAAACTAATGGGACAAGAAGTAATTAACATAAAAAAGGCCTTGGAAGCTTCACAATGGACCGGCCAAAAGCAAGAGTAAGAGCCAAAGAGCATGGAAATTGTGCTTGGATCATGTCTTCATCAAAATAGGAATGGTTGAGAGCGACCCCTTGTCCTAAGTTCTTGAAACCGTGTACATGGACCCCTTGTCCAATGTTCCGATTTTTGAATCTCGTTTTCCTTCCAAGCTTCATTTCTTTATTTCAAAATGTTCTAGACTCACCATATTAAGATCCTAGGCCCCATAATACCATGCATCTTACTTGGATTTTGAATTGGACCTCAAATTTATGAGGCCTCAAAACCAGATTATTCTTGAGATTTGGTTATGGCTTGACATACTTCACCAGCCGACCTTGAGGCCATGTTTGACGGAGTTCCTACTAGTGACCGAGGCTACCTTCTTCGGGTTAAGTGGTTGATGAAGATAAGTGATGGGAGTTTGGCTTGGAGAGTTATGGGAGGATGTGGATGACTCTGCCTAACGCGGATGCCCTGCCCGTGATTGACCACCTAGCTCGGACCCACCTGGATAGTGAGTTACCCAACCTCCCAGTCCAGCGCTACCTCATTTTGGATGAGGTCCTCCAGGAGTTACCGGAGCCCGTACTTGTACCCAGCCGTCACAGTCGGCCCACTGAGGCTCCAAGTGAGCCTCGGGGGGTGAGGGAGCCGAGGGGAACCGTGACCGAGCCACCCTATGTACCCCTGGATTTCTCGCAGTACCCGTACTAGTACCATCCTCAACACCACTCGTACTCACTATACCCGACTGCTTATGACCCTTGGATGAAGGTTAGTGTGCTTTCGGAGAGGCTTAGTAGAACGTTAGTGATGCGGAACCTCCCGGAGATGATGTACCAGCAGAATGTGGGTAGGAATGGAGCCTAACCCATTTATATTATTATAAATTGTGATTGTTGGGGTATGAATTGTCATTCACTTGACATCGGCATATGGATGAGTAGCTTGGAGTTTTACGCTAAGTGTTGAACACGGTTCATTATTGAACCTTTGACAATATTGATGTTAAAATTGAGATTTTCGCCCTTGTGTCGATTTTAATTTGCGGTCCATGAATGACCATGGTCTTATTATTGAGAGAAGTTCTCTAATTGAGAACAACATTGGATTATAATATTTTGTTTTTAAATTAATATTGAGATTACGATATTGTTTTGCGGTTTTATCGCCAGTTCATTCACCCTTGTCCTTGGCCTAAGTTTGACGATGACCATATGATACTTGAAAAACTGCTCTATTTGGTTATATCATTAGAAGGAGCCTTGAATAAATGTATTTTGAGTTCAAAATAGTAAGTTAAGCATTAATTAGTTATGGTGGTGATGGAATAGTGTCACACAAAAATGATTCAATCGCCTTATTGTAACTATGGTTGTTCGGGGATGTATCATAATATATTGTTTTTGTTAAGTCAACGAGGATGAGATATGGATAAAAGGATTATTTGGCTAACTTATTATGTATACTATTAGCACATATTTTCTAATTTTTAGACTAATTCAAGTATGGATAAGGGAAGCTTAAGATGGAGTAGTTTGAACAGGAATGTGAACCATCATACAAAGACGAGATGATGATGGTGAAGGATTAAAAATTACGAGTAGAAACCTTCCTAAACGGAATATTTTTTAGTAACTAATAGTACCCATATATCCTTACCATCTGACCAACGCATTGTATTGACTACAATACCACTACCTTCTATTCGGGAGTACCAATAACCATTGTAGAAGTTGAATTTTCTTTCAAACTATTGGAATTTAAGTTAAGTTAATTTGAGGTTATCCTTGGAATTGAATGGTTATTTAAATACCGGGTTATATTCTTTGTAGAAACCAAAAGTTGTCTTCGGGACCAACGATGAAATGGGTAGCTGTTTCCTGAATGTACAATCTACTTAGGAAAGGTTGCCTAGTATATTTGTCCCATATCGAAAAAGTAGAAAAGGAAATTGAAATTAATGAGATCTTGTTGTCAAGGAATATACGGATATGTTTCTTGACAAATTGCCTGGAATACCACCAGAAGGAGATATAGAATTTAGTATTGATTGGATACCCAGAACCGCACATATTTCAAAAACTTATTATCGTATGGCACCTGCTGAATTGCCAGAGTTAACAACAGAAAGAAGATTTGTTGGAAAAAGGGTCCATCCGATCTAGTACAGAATCTTAAAGAGTACTAGTTCTCTTTGTGCAAAAAAAAAGGTATGGAATGAAGTCTGAGGTTGTGTGTTGAATATCGAGAAGTGAATAAGCTTACAGTTGAGAACGGTTATCCTCTACCTACAATAGATGATTTGTTCGATCAATTGGAAGGAGAAGGAATATATTCAAAGATCGACGTTAGATCAGGTTATCACTAAATCCCAGTTCCAAAGGACGATAACCCTGAAACAGCCCTTGGAACCCGATATGGACATTATAAATTTGTGATAATGCCATTGGCAAATGCACCTGCTATATTTGTAATTTGTATTTATGGATTAGGCGGAAACGACCTTTCGTGAATTGTTGAATATATGTGTGGTCGTATTCATTAATGATATTTTTATCTACTCAAAGAATGAGGAGGAACAAACAAAACGCCTTGGGCTAGTGCTTTATATTTGTAGAAAATAAGTGGCCGGTATTCTAAATATTTCAAATGCAAATTTTTTGCTTATGGAGGTAGCATTTTTGGGTCATGTGATCACTAAGGAACGAGTGAGTGATCTAAATAAAGTAAGGGTCGTGGTAGAATGGAAAGCCTGACTAATATGAATGAAATTAGAAGTTTTCTTAGGTTGACCACTTATTATCACGCAATTATAAAGGATTTTTCTATAATAGCTAGACCAATGACAAATTTGTTAACGAAGGAATCCAAGTTTATCTGTATGAGAATTGTGAAAAAGTATTTCAAACATTATAAGAAAGGTTAACCATAACCCTATTACGTACCATATCTGAAGACGGACTGAGTTTTGATACCCATAACAATGCATCTTTGAATGGTTTAGGATATGCTCTAACACAAATGGAAAAGCAATAGCTTATGTTTCGAGGTAATTAAAGACTCACCAAAAGATTTACCCGATCCATGATTTGGAATTGGCTGCAATAGTTTTTGCCTTTAAGTATTGGAGATATTATTTGATTTGAGTACCTATCGTATTTTTATGGATCGCAAAAGTTTAAAGTACATGTTCGCTCAAAGAGACTTGAATCTATGACCAAGAAGGTTGTTATAAATGATCAAAGATTATGATTTTGAGATAAATTATCAAGAAGAAAACGTAATTGGCATACCAAATGCAGACAAAAGACACTATACGTGATGACTTCGACTATAACTTTTGGGTGATAGATTATGTGACAAGTTGCGAGAATCATAAATTTAAATAGATTTCTTGGGAGTTTGAAGTTAAAGGCTATGATTGATAAGCCTGAGATCTTTCGACAAACGCGGATTAAACAAAGGGATGACCAATTTATTGAAATACCGCGTACAACTAAAAAGAAGATAAAGTTGAGGAAATTAATAGTGACTGATATATAAGGCTCCATGAACTACGAGCATACCTAGTGACGAGAATTTTAAGACAAAAATTCAGAAAGAAGGTCACCGTACACCATACTCGAGGTACACCATACTCGAATCACTCATACGAAGATAAGATGTATAAGGTCTTAAAGTGAAATATATTGTGGCCAAATATGAAGAGGGAAATTGCGAGTTTTGTGAACGGAGGTTTAACTTGTCACAAATGGAAATTTGAACATCAAAGGCCTAGTGGATTTTTACGACCTCTTGAAATTATTAACTGGAAATGGGAATCAACGTCCATGATCTTATTATAGAATTGCCTGGGAATTCACCCGGTAGGGATACAATTTGAGTCTTGGTACATTGTTTACGAAAGTTCTTTATTTTATACTCATCTGGAGAACTTTACGCATAGGTGAGAGATTTGTAAAAGGATGTAACTCTATAAGCGGGGTTTAATTTTTTACTTGGAACCTATACGATTAATTTTTTACTTTACGCCGTAGCTGGTGATGAAATGGATGAGGACATCGGAAGGGAGCAGTGACGCGATAATTTGGTTATTGTTACTATTTCATAGACTTGATTCATTTTTTCGGTTATGTTGAACTTCTATTATCGGTAATTGTAAGCGGTCATAAGGCCTGAACTATTTGTTGTTACACTTCTTTTAGACTACGTTTAGCTAGACTTGAAGTCGTTATGGTAGGATGTTTCATTTGCAAGAGATTATGCGGAAATTGTTATCTTGTTATGTCTAAATGATGTTATTACCATTGCGTTTATTGTATGTGTTGCGAAGGTCCTTGTGATGTTATGGGAGTGGGTAGTGTATATGTCGTTGAAGGGGAAGGTAATGATGATACGATGTAATGAGTAGCTTATGCTTGGTGACTCGATCGAGTGAGACAGGGTACTCGACCGAGTGTGGCACACTCGACCGAGTATCTCTGGCATTAGATCGAGTGCCGCTTTGATGGACATTATGCCACATTCTGGAGTCAAAGTACTCGACCGAGTGCTTGACTCTCACTCGTGTGTTAGAGAATAGAAAGAGTATACTTGATTCACATGTTCATCTTGCGTTAATCCTTTGGAAGCAATTATGTACTATGATATTATGTGTTGCTTCTATAGATAGTAATTGTGATGAGATGTCAGGCTTAAGCTGTGAGTTATTTACGTGACGTGATGACAAGCTACACTAATACTTTCGATATGAATTATGCTGTTCAGACGGATTTTGGATGACGGTAGTCGGTGACGGAAGTGGAAGTGTTGGAATTTAGGTGTGGTGACAACCGGTGTATATGGAGGATGTCATTTTCTGCATTAACATAAGTGTCAACTCGCATCTCACTAGCCTCGAACCCTAGCTGTTTACAATTATCACGCTACTTTGAGCATTCACATGTATACGTAGGTTAGCATCATTGCACTTTCCATATCCAGAGCCGTTCGTTTCGAGGCTGCGACATTTAATCACTTTCATGATTGATATTTAATGTGATTAACTGCACAATAGGCGAATTATATTACAGAGTCCTTCGACATGGCTATGGCATACCTGTTAGTCACCCTTGAGAGTAAACTTCGGGGACGAAGTTCCTTTTAAGGGAGATAGAGATTATCGCGGATAGAATTCATTTGAAAAATAAAACATTCGAATTTTTACTAATGCAAAGTCACCTTTATTAGCATGTATTCACTTATATTATATTGTCACTAATAAAGACCATGGGAAGTTCATACCTCACATTGTGTTATTAATTGTTCGTGCATTGCATTAATGTTGATTCATCGTTCTTATGGGTAATTGTTATAGACTCCATGGCAATTCTTTTAAGGGGCATAGATGTTAGGCATACTTAACCATGCATATCACGAGAGTAATATAAATTAGAACACCCACACTGTTGCACACTTAATTGTTACATACCTTACATATATGTTTCCGCATATTCGGTCGTGTGTGTCCTTTCTGCGTGGTCGCGGGGTGTAGAGCGAATTTCGAGGACGAATGCGGTCCTCACATGAATGGACCCATAATGGAAAAGAAGATAATGCGTTTGGGATATTACTGGACGACTATGGACCCATTTTGGTCGCCATCGATTACTTTACTAAATGGGTTGAGGCAACTTCTTACAACACCCTGACATCCAAACAGGTGGCTAAGTTTGTATAAGTCAACCTTATATGACGATATGGGTGCCCACATGAGATCATCAGTGACAACGGGTCATATTTTCAATCAAAGACAGAATAAATGCTGGCCAAATACAAATTTAATCACCATCATTCTTCTCCGTACAAGCCACAGGCAAATGGCGCCGTTGAACTAGCAAATAAGAATGTTGTGACAATCCTGAAAAAGATGATAGACAACTACCACGACTGGCCAAATAAGATACCATTTGCA
>JAOWBH010190767.1:0-18126 GCA_028566215.1 Silene coronaria
TTCCAAACAATGAAATTAAAATTTTATTGTGTGTA
Source organism: Silene coronaria (assembly GCA_028566215.1). Classification (NCBI taxonomy): domain Eukaryota; kingdom Viridiplantae; phylum Streptophyta; class Magnoliopsida; order Caryophyllales; family Caryophyllaceae; genus Silene; species Silene coronaria. Next base: position 36 of record JAOWBH010190767.1, read on the forward strand.
ACCCCCCCCCCCCCCCCTCCTCCTCCTCCTAAGGCAACCTTTCATTCATTAGTCTTCGGGTCGGTTGATTGTTTCTCTCGGATTTTTTCATACAATTCGGGATCCAAAGTCAAGTCAACAATTGCATTCCCTTTTTGAATTACATAAATGCCAATCTTCTTCACTTCTTCCCTTAATTTCATCATGGACAAGGCGGTACACAAGGATTACACCGACTTCCGACTCAAGGCATCGGCCACCACATTTGCCTTCCCTTTATGGTAAATTATCTCCATATCATAATCTCTAATGTGTTCAATTCATCTTATTCGCCTCATATTCAAGTCCTTTTGGGTATAGATGTACTTCAAGCTTTTGTGATTGGAAAACACCTTGAAAGTCGCTCCATAGAGGTAATGTCTCCAAATCTTCAACGCAAACATTACGGCACCTAACTCAAGATCATGGGTGGGATAATTCTCTTCATAAGTCTACTATTGGTGCAAGGCATAAGCAACACTTTACCTTTTTGCATCAATACACATCCTAGCCCATTCTTAGATGCGTCGGTGTACTTCAAAATTTTCACTCCCCTTCTGTAATGTCAACACCCGAGCTGTGGTCAAGCGTTCCATAAGGGTTAGGAAGGCCGTCTCATAACGCCCATCGCATTTGAATCGTTTCTCCTTCCTCATCAATAAAGTTAATGGCCTAGCAATCTTCGAAAAATCCTTGACAAACCTCCGGTAGCAACCAGCCAAACCGAGGAAGCTCCTTATTTTCGCCACATTCTTGGGTGCCTCCCATTTTGACATGGCTTCAATCTTACTAGGGTCGAAGAATACACCTTCTTTTGACACCACATGGCCTACAAAAGCCACATTATCTAGCCAAAACTCATAGTTAGACAACTTGGCGTATAAGTGGTTCTCCCTGAACAATTGTAGCACAATCCTCAAATGATCTTTATGCTCCTCCGGTCTTAGAATACATCAAATTGTCATCTATGAATACTACCATAAACTTGTCCAAGTAGGGACTAAACACCCGATTCATCAAGTCCATAATTATGGCTGGGGCATTAGTCATCCCAAATGGCATTACTACAAACTAATAGTGCCCGCATCTTGATTGGAATGTGGTCTTTAGAATGTTCACATCCCTAATCCTCAATTGATGGTACCCCAATATCAAGTCTATCTTTGAAAATACACCGCCGCCACTAACTTGGTGAAATAGGTCACCAATCCGCAGTAATGGGTATCTATTCTTGATGGCAACATTGTTCATCGGTAATCAATGCACCACCTCATACTTCCACCCTTATTCTTTACAAACAACACCGTAGCTCCCCACTGTGTCATACTAGGTGTAACACCCCCGATTATCCGGCCAAGATTATCGAAGGTATCACCAACTCGATTTCCCGAGGTAGTGATTCCAAAACTTCAATCAAAGAACATTTTATTAAAATAATTATTTAATGACTTACATAAATTAAATATACAATATACAATATACAAATGATCAAATACAACTCGACTAGGTCTAATCATCTACCTAGTGACTATCTACACATCTCCAAGTCCGTAGTGCAGCCCAAACCCGATCATGTTATAGACAAACCTGTAAATCAAATTGCTCCCCATATTATCGAAAATATCATATGGGTCAACACAGGCCACCCCGGATATAGGTGACAATTTACACAACAACACAAACGTCAATTTCAATAATACAAATAAACATGTTGGACGATAGACATGACTATGATATACAACAAGGTTATGATATGCAACTATGAATGCATCACAAGGCACAAACTGGTATCGCCATTACTACCACTCCACCACCCACGCCGATGACAGGGACACGCCCATGGCACCCACAACCTGGTGATGGCACCGCAGCACCGCTCACTCCCACTACACAGACCGCAATCCGAAACAAGTACCGGGACACACCTATGTACGAGGCCCGTGCACTGACCGGACCCCTGCCGGACATTGCAACGCATCGCAAGTCTCACCGTACTAAAGCCATTAATGTGCACATCCTTAATGGGATGGGAAGGCTAAATAGGCTACCTAACCGTAAGACGGTCTCCACTTACGTCTTCTCAACAACCATATATCACAAACACCACTCCGCCAACCACCTCCAACATCCTTCACAATCACAATACAATATAGTATGCCACATATCATGGCAAACATATAATCGTCTCAAATCATGAATCTCAACATGCCAAACATGTTCTTATCAACAATCATTTTTTCTCATGTTATAATGCATTTCTATCCTCATTATGAGACAAACCTATAATTACCTAACATCATGATATGACACAATTATGCCAACAACAAGACAAACCATCTTACCCTAATACATGTTCTAAGGCAGCCCAACCATCATAATTATCCATTAATGATGCAATTAATCACTAAACATGTTATAATACAATTGACCTAATTATGTGAGACTAATTACAAATATCAACCACAACATATACAACATGCTCATTATTTCAACCGGGTGGGATTAACCTACCTTTTAGCATAAACCATAAGCAAAATCAAAACAATAAGAATCCATCTCATTAAAATGTCTCATCGTACAATAATCACATAATAGTTATCATAATACATCCTATACTATTATAATAAGTAAAACCCCTTATTATTACCCCTTAATTACTCATTAAACTAATTAAAATCACTAATTAACAAAACCCATAAAACCCCCCAAAATCTAGGGTCAAAAAAGTAATAAAGAGATAAAAGAGTATATCTAAATTTACAAGATGAAAAAACAAAAAGGGAGGATGAAAGGTGATGATAATCTTCAATAATCAAGCTAGCATCCATGGAAGATGTGTTGGGGGGAGTTTTAAAGAGGAAAGGAGGTAGAGAGAAGGTTTAGGATTGAGGAAATGTAGGGTAAAACTGATTTGGGGTATATATATCAAGGCCTAAAAACAAGAAGCCCAACACACAGAAATGAGGTCCGACACTCGGTCGAGTGCTCGAGACACTCGGTCGACTACCACTCTCACTCGGTCGAGTGTCACAAGTCACTCGGCCTAGTGGAAGACAAATTAGAAATATCTGCTCCACGGTCACTCGGTAAGCCACTCGGTCGAGTACAGGGCCACTCGGTCGAGTGCCCTGTGTTACTCGGTCGAATGCACAGCAATAAAAGTGTGGGGTGTTACAGTCTTCCCCCCTTAAAACGAACTTCGTCCTCAAATTTCACACCCGACTCTCTAACATGTCTCTCTAAGTCTCAACTACACCCCAAAGGAAAGTCTCTACGACCCATAGTGTCAACTATACGTAACTTATACTACCGTACTACCCTTAGTACTACCTATCAAGTTTCGTGGTATTAACGCTACTGATCCACAAACCCAACATCGACTCACAAATATGCCAATTGTTATCACGTTTTAACCTATCATCATTATGCATTCCGCAAAACTAATGTCATATACTAAACAAGAACATCTACCAATTGAAATATAACACTCTACCCCCCTTAAAATGAAATTTGTCCATGAAGTTCGCTAACACGCATAACTATTTCTCCTCTAACTCGCTAATACCAATGCAATCATACACATTGGCCCCACTATAAGACTCCATACACTCATTCACTCCAGTTAAGTAATATCGCAAGTTCCCTAGATAAGAAATACCGCAAACACCACCAATACTTTTAATGATATTAACGCCCATATATATACTCTATTCTAAAGCCAAGTTCCATCATGTTTCATGCTTAATAATACCTCAATATTCAATTAAGTCAACGAGGTATACCACCAAAGTCCACCCACTACTGAATATTTAGTTACTCACGTTCGCTAACACTATCCCATCCCACTGATAACTAGTTATCATTTTATTATAACTACCGATAGTTATTCCCAAACGTATTATTCTCGATACTGATTACTAGGTCCTCGATCATTCCTCTTACAATCCAAGACTTACGATGACATCCTCAACTCGGTTCACTCAGTTAATCATTTTTAACTTTTCTACAAGATAGTACCGTCCAAAGTTCACGCGCCTACTCCATCTTCATAACACATGACTTAAGGTTCTTATACCCAAAGGAGATCGTTTAAATATCAGTATTAAATTTGTCTATCCATCAACATGATACTCATTCTCAACACTGTACTTCTACTACTCCAACGAAAGACTATGACCACATGCCACTTTTTGCTCAAATAATACATATTCCGCTAACTACTTGCCACTACCGGTCTATGAATGACTCAACTAATTCAAGCTCACAAGTGCTTCAACAATTATGCCTTATTAACAATTATCTATGGAAATATATCAATACAATTACCATAGTTAAAATTAGAATCCATCATGTATGTTCTACTCTTTTACTCATACGAAGAAAATTACGGATGACATACAATGGTACCGAAACACAATATATCAAGCCACATTACAAAGGTAGAATAAATATAAGATTTTAAAATAAATTGTTCCACAACCATCATGTCTCCTTCACCCCAACCGGTGACGGTATCGCAATACCGTCACTAACACCCACACCGTAGCGCGAAGCACAATAGCCACATTTATATCCATCGCACTTAATACGATCTTATGAATAGGGTCTCAACGCCAACGTTATTCACAAGGAATGACAAAATCACAACTCAAATAAACAATTGACAACTAGATCACATTGTATAACATGTATATTTCACATAACAGTTGGAAGACAACTTTATAAATAACTTCCATACAACTACTCGTCGGATCAGAGTCTTACACAACTATTTTCGCGCGTCATAAGTACATACACAGCCTAGACGGCTATAACCTATAATACAAGTGTTCAAAACAATTCAACAACATAATTGGGCTCACATGCCTTACATATCACATTCTCAACCTCATCCTCGCGAAGACCAAACTTGGTAGTGCTAAATCCACAACTATATATCCTAGTTATTACAACTAAAAGTCATCCATATTACGTTACGATCGTCCACACAATCTCCTTATATGGGTTCATTCTAGGCTCGCATCAAACCCCATTTAAAATTCTAAAATCCCCTTTCCCTGACCAACTTTCAATTGACATGTTTCGATCCTCGATCTCACAAAATGACTGTTTCTAGAATCACTACCTAGAACCGACGTCGGTATAAAAATATAATTACCGTTTACCGTGTCATACTCTTATAACCCCTTTAATATAGCAAAATATATCTAACATTCAATCCCACATTATCTCAATCAGAACTCTCAATCTTTAAGCATAAACATCATCTCGGTATCTCCCAAATTCTCATTTGAAACTCCTACCACATAAGTCATGATAACAACCACCACAAGGTACCATACAAGTATATTAGTACCTTACCTCATGTTAAATATCTTGACCAAATTGACATTTCTTACATTGGTCATCAAATATAGCGGTATCTAGCCTTACTTATCTTGGTGGAACTGTGATCTAATTACTAAATTTTACCATCCAATCATGTGACTTACATAAAACTCTCTAATTCAAACATAATCACTCCTAGTCGTTCGCCACAAAATATTACTAAAACCATTACTAAATTTATTTCAAAGCCTACCATTATACCACGAATTGGTGTACTCACTACCACCTAATTGGTCACCTTGAACTTCCACATTCCATTCCCAAAGAATGTCTATTTAATATAGCATCACCAATCCTACATAACCTTTAGTCCACACTCCGTTCTAGTACCCCTTGTATATTTTGCTGCAATAATTCTCACTACTATTTATACGATTTCCACCAACCTGCAAATTCAAATCATGCTTTCTAACGATTATTGACAACCCAAGTTATTATTTACACCTAACCCCTTTGATACCTTAATTATTCTCTCATTATTCAAAAGTTAACTTAGTAAATTTGTTAAACATAATCCAAATCTTCTAGATAACGAAACAATGCTTCATCACAAAGATCGCCCTCACATGTTATTCAAACCTTATTCACTATCTATGAGTTCTAACAATCAATAATTATTCAACATTGATGACACATCACTCATCATCCACAAGTTACCTTGCACAATCACTTACCCAACTCAACTTAACACTTGGTTTTGAGCTAAAATCTCTTCCTAGTACCTTCAAATCCCTAAACTTGACAACTATATACAAATGCACCTCCTAATCCTTCATTTTAATCCCCTAAATGTACTAACACTTTTAGACAACGAAATAATGCTTCCTCACAAAATATCGCTACTAGTCTAAAAGATTTCTCCCTTAAAATTTCATCAACTCACTATTTCCATTTCATGTCTCTCGATTCTCATGGCCATTATTGTCAACATAAATTTCGATTAACCTTCCTTTATATACCACACTTACCTCACTACTTAATCAAACCCAATTAATCACTAAAAAATCATTATAAATTTAAACCACGGTACTCTCATTCCTCACATAACTTTCTCTTCTTTCATGAAATCATGCACTTGCCGATACGGCTAATTTCAAATAAATCGCACAATGTTACCTCAATCCTAACTAGAATATATGTTCCACATTCAAAGCTATGAAGATACCTCATTTACCTACCACCCTAGTCGCAATCATTTCCCAATCTCGTTTGCCACAATCGACTTATCATACTCACATTTCCTTTGTACTCATACCCTTTACAACCCATTTTACACAAACCGTGTGAATCACAAGGTGGTGCTCCCATACTATAGAATTCGCTCAAGTTATGCCATAAGACCAATTAGAAGCAAAACTATACGCTAAAAAGTAAGCAAACGTAACAAGAAAGCTCACAACTCGAAACAGGTCACCATAGGTACCCAACAGACACACTCGGTCGAGTAGAAAGGCCCACTCGAACGAGTAGACGCCACTAGGTTGGGTACTCCGAGTACTCGGCCGAGTGCCTCACTACCAAGAACCCGCTTAGATTCTATAATCGGATCCACTCGGTCGAGTATCAGGGGCCACTCCGTCGAGTGACCCTTTACTCGGCTGAGTCCCTGACCAAACTCGATTGAGTAAGACTCTAAATCCTATACATATACACCGACACAACTAAAACTCATAAGCAACCCTATTTTCCATGTTTCTATTCTCATAATTACAAAGAAATCATATAACCACGACATGTAAACAAGCTCAAAAACGTATCTACCATATTACAGTATTCCTTATTCTATTTCAAGATTAACTACCACAAGATTATCTATATAAACTCATCAATCATTATTCACATAGACTCATCTATCCATGCATAATTGCCATAATTATTCACAACAACAATATATTCCCATTTTACTCATCATATAAAACACATTCATATGCAATAGATTATTCCACACCATTTCATCACATTGTCATTCTCTTCACCACCAATTAACACTACATGAATATAAATCAACAATACGTCCATCCTATCGTAATTCTATACTCAACAACCACCACTACGGCATACCATACATTTACGCATCAAACTTTCATCCAAACTTTACATGTCAATATATATACCACATCATACATGACTCATCACACAAGAATCCAATAACTCGTCAAGGCATGCATATAATCACATCAAATACACATAGCGTCACCCAATACCACTCCGTTGTTTACCAGTCAAGACAATAGAGCCTAAAATTGGAACGAGGGTGCCTACCTACCCCAAAGCCATTCCTATCGTACTTATACCGGGTTTGTTTTATTAGACACTCCTAATTTCATTTTTGGTTCGTTGGTTTAGGTTCCAAAATCGTCGTTGTGATACCACTTTATAACACCCTCGATTATCCGCCCAAGATAATCAAAGTTATCCTCGGTTTCTTGAGTTAGTGATTCCAAACTCCAATCAAAGAACATATTATTAAAAGAAATATTTAATGAATTACATAAATGAAATATACAATATAGAAATGATGAAATACAAGTCGACTAGATATAATCATCTACCTAGTGACTATGTACACGACTCTTAAGTCTGTAGCGCGGCCCAAACCCGATCATGCTATATACAAACCTGTAAATCAAGCTGCTCCACATATGATCGGAAATATCATATGAATCAACACAGGCCACCCCGGAAATAGGTGACAATAACACAACAACACAAACGTCAGTTTTAATAATACAAATAAACGTGATGGACGATAGACAGGACTATGATATGCAACATGGTTATGATATGCAACTATGAATGCATCACAAGACACAAACTGGTATCGCCAATACCACCACTCCACCATCAACATCGATGTCAAGGACACGCCCACGACACTTACAACCTGGTGATGGCACCGCAGCACTGTTCACCCCCACTACCCGGACCGCAGTCCGAAACAAGTACCGAGACATACCCAAGTACTAGGCTCGGGCGGTAACTGGACCCCTGCCCGACGTTGCGACGCATCGCAACTCTCTCCGTACTCAAGCAATTAATGTGCACATCCCTATTAGGGTGGGAAGTCCCAATAGGCGACCTAAGCATAAGACGGTCTCTCAACCGTCTTATGTCTCCTCAACAACCATATATCACAATCACCACTCCGACGACCACCTCCAACATCTGTCACAATCACAATACAACATAATATGACACATAACATGCCAAACATATAATCTGTCTCAAATCATCAATCTCAACATGCCAAACATGTTCTTATCAACAAACATTTTTTCTCATGTTATATTGCATTTCTATCCTCAATATAAGACAAGCCAACAATTACCCAACATCATGATATGATACAACTATGCCAATAACAAGACTAACTATCACACCCTAATACATGTTATAATGCAACCCAGACATCACAATTATCCTTTAATGATGCAATTAATCACTAAACATATTATAATTCAAGTGCCCTAATCATGTGAGACAAATTACAATATCAACCACAATAAAAGTGTGGGGTATTACACTAGGTCGAACATACCCTTTGTCTAAAAGTTCACTTAATTGCTTCTTTAATTTTTGCAACACATTGGGACCCTTTATGTACGGGGCCTTAGAAATTAGTCCCACCCCCGGTTTCAAGTCCGCACTAAACTCGATCTCCCTTTGTGGGGTTAATCCGGGCAACTCCTCCGGAAACACATCAACCAACTCCCTCACCACCGGTATGTCTTGTGCTTTGGGTTCTTCTACACGAAGGTCTTTGACACGACACAACAATATAAGACAACCTTTCCTTAAACACGATTGAAATGTCATCATCGAGATAAGCTTAACTTTAGGCTTGATCACAAAACCTCTATACGACACCCTAATGCCCTTTGGTCCTCTTAATGATACCTTTTTTTCATGACAATCTATGTTGGCTTTATATTTGCTTAGCCAATCCATTCCTAAGATTACAACAAACCCTCCTAATGGAAATTATAAGAGATTGACCATGAAATTAGCTTCTCCTATTATACCTCTTTAAAAAGCTTAGAGCAAATGACCGACTCACCTGAACGTAATACGACATCATCACTTACCGGTTCGCTCTGTCCCAATCCCACGGTCGACACATGTTGAAAGGTACCCGAGACTATGTGAGGATCCTCCTTCGCAGCTTCCTTGCCCAAACCAAAGAGCTTACCACTAGCTCTCTGAGCTCCTTGCACAGTACTGCGGAAGTAATAGGTCTAGCCTCCGATGCTTGCCCACTAAAGCTTGATCTTTGAGGAGGGGCTCTTGTATTGTAGCTTCCACACCCTTGAACACAAATTGGTTGGGGTTCCTTTGGTTGTTCCAAGTCCCAGAGTTTCATTGCGTTCTCAAGGTTTGTGAGGGTGCTTGTTGTGATCCTCCTTGGTGAAACCTTCTATTGGTCCCTCCTCCGATACTACTGTATTCGGCCCTATTGTGACCAAGGCCTGCACAATTAAAGCACATGAGGCCAACACCCTCACACATGGCTTTCCCTCCATTACTTGCATAACTTGCAACTCCACCCGATTGGGCGTCACCCGAGAAATACGGGTTTTAGTTTTAATTCAACCTCTTTTGGTAAGCTTCACCTCCTTCACTTTTCGATCTCCTCTTCCCCCCAACTCTTTCCCTAGCCTCCTTGGTCATATCAACCACTCTTTCGGCATTTCGGCTCTAACATACACCTCTTTGAGGTCCATCAAAACACTCGCAGGCAATTTCTCAAGAATCCTCAAAGTGAAACCCTTTTTCGAACTTGATGGGCAAGTGGGGTTGACTTAAATGAAGGTATTCCACATAAGTTTGTAGCTCGTAATGACGAATTTGTCGAAATCCGACCTCAAATGACTCCTAATGTGTTCGAGGACGAACTCATACCTAATCTCCACTTTGAAGTTCTTCCATGGAATATCCGCATCCTCATTTGCCTTGTAGTACTCTCTCATGGCCTCCCTCTCATGGTACCACCAATTCCCCGCTTGTCCCGAGAGGTAGAAAGCGTCTTACTCCGCCTTGAGCTCTTCCGGGAAATGGTCGACATCGAAAATGTTCTCCATTTCCCTAACCAAATCATTGAACTTGTTGGGCTCTTTCGCTCCCACAGATTTCGTAGGTCGGTGCCTAGACATCTTCGTGCTTATAGTCGAGATGTCAACTTCTCTTTCTCTTCTTGCATTTCTTAAGGCCTCCGTGAGGACCTCATTGTGGGGTATGAGTCGATCGAATTCTTCATCGTTTCTTTAGTTCACTTCTGGTGCGGATCGGGCTCTCCTTGTCGGCATCTTGGCTTCAATAACCACGGAAAAAGTTAGGAGTTGTCCCATTATAAAACTCAAAATAACATTTGACTAGTTTTTGGGACCACTCGATAGAGTACTCGGACGCTACTCGGTCGAGTGGGCCTCAACTCGGTCGAGTGCTTGTCTTACTTGGCCGAGTCAAACTTTTTCAGAAATCTCCAACTCAGATGTTACAAACCCACACAGTTGAGTACTACGGTTACTCGACCGAGGACACCACCACTCGTTCAACACCTCATCCACTCGGTCGAATGCAAAAAGTACAGGAACTTCCCAGAATTCTAAAAAAGCGACCACTCGGTCAAGTGGCAGGGGCACTCGGTCGAGTGCTCTCTACTCGGACGAGTTCCTGCCTAACTTTACCATGCGTCCCTCTAACGCCTCCAATATGTATAATTACCAACGTTGTTACTCAAATACATCTAACCGACGTTCTTTATACTGGAAAACATGGAAAATATAGCACACAAAAAGCCTAATATAGGGTGCTAAACGAAAACTATCATCTGAGCGGAATACTATTGCACATGATAAGCACTTAACCACTTCCATATATTCACATAGATGCATCATACATATATCACATAACTTACTCATCATTATACTAATCCATTACTCACATAGACAACTTACTCATGCACAAAGAGAATGCACATATGAAACAATTTATGCACACAAGAACGTCCTACTTATCCCCACCGTGTTGTGACCGACTCAAGTTGAGGGAACAAGAGTACAACCTTGTGATGTCTCCCAAGTTCACCCCTAGCCCCTAACAACACAAACCGAGTTCATTTTAATTGATACACCAATGTTCATTGGGTTCATTGTTTGGCTCCAAAATCGAGTGCTATGATACTACTTTGTAACACCACCATTAATTAGGATGCCACAAAAAAGGTGTTTCCAATTAACAAGGGTGTCACACACTTGGTTTCTCAAGGTTATAGTGCGCACTAATCAATCCAAAGCATTTAAAATAATTAAGTTTAAAGAATGATAGTCATACATGGTTCAAATACCAAATCACAAGTTCCCACTAGAACTACTAATGTCAAATGGAGTCTAATAACATAGTCAATCTAAACAAAAGAAAGTGGCGACACTAGTGATAGGCCTCTCCCAAGCCTCCAATCCCAAATGCGATGCATGCATCAATACCTGTCAAGCTACTGCTCCCCATATAAGGGGAAATTATCATATGGATCGACACAGTTTTCCAAAAACATGGTTAGCTTTGCCAATTAAATGCCTAATAATCATGACATTTGAAAGGATATGAAATGCAAGGAAATGTGAAAACAAGGAAAAGAGCTTTACCGTAACACCACATCTTCTCCAACCAACCTGGTGACAACATCCCAACGCTGCCACCCACAACCCGGACCACAATCCGAAAACAAGTACTAAGACACAACCAAGTATGGCCCGGGCGCTAAACGGAACCCTGCCTGACGTTGCGATGCATAGAAAGTCTCTCCGTACTCAAGTCATAAATGTGCACATCTCTATTAGGGTGGGAACCCCTAATAGGCGGCCCAAGCATAAGACGGTCTGCCGAACCGCCTTACGTCTCCTCAACAACCAAATATTGACAGCCAAGCCTCTTCCAACATACCACAAACACAATAATCAACCAATCCAAGGTATGCCAAACATACCTTGATATCAACATGAACACAATATGTAATTACACATAAAAGACGTACAACCCAATTTAATAATTCAATAACCTTTCTAACAATCATGTTATATACAACCAAATGCTACAGTAAACACTATTCCTCTTTACTCATGAACATATGTGAATATTTTTATTTTCTCATGCTACAAACATGGTACTTCAAATTAAACATGTATGAATGCATTCTAACATGTGACAATGCACCTAGAATGATTAATGGCTAAAGGACTATAATCAACAAAGCTAAGTAGGGAAAATCCATATCTCAAGCAAATCTCTGAATTATAAGTTCTACTAGAAAGCCTCCTCTACAAAATCTCCACCTACAAATTAAGAGGTAACCATCACAAATACATTCCTAATAATACTAATTAAACATAATTAATCCATATTTACTCACCCTTAATATTATTAACTTAATTAAATCTTATAAAAAACCCCAACTTTCATAGATCTATAATAAGGGGGTGAAGATTAAGAAGAAAGAAACAAAAATGGAGACCTACCAACATAAGGAACAAGAATGGTGAAGAGATGAGCACACCAAAGTTGGCATGAGTGGAAGAAAATGCAAGATGATAAGGTGGTTGGGATTTGTTAGAAAATATTAAGGTAAGAAGAGTGATGCGAGGTGAAAGGAGTGGATTAGAGTAAGGAAATCAGATTTTTGTTTGTCTTAGGTCCCTATCAAAGGGCTCCACCATTGTCTTTCATGCGGAAAACTAGGCTGAGTGCACTCGGTCGAGTGCCCGATCGAGGCACTCGCTCGAGTGCCAGCCCTCACTCGGTTGAGTGCCACACGTCACTCGGCCAGGTGAAAAACAATCATGAGCATTTTCTTGCTAGTTCTCGGTCGGTTACTCAGTCGAGCACCCTGTTGTGCTCGCCCGAGTGTACAGTCTAGAAATTCGGGGTATTACAGTAACTATGGTAATCGAAGACAATCCCAAGAGTCAACGTACTTTTTCATCAAAACAAATTACTTAGTGAATTAGAGCACTACATAAGCCATTACAATTTACACAAACCTTCATGTACACGATATAAAGGAAATTAGAGGGCGTACCAATTTCACAACGAACATAAAAATTAGGATTAGAGACCTATGTGTGTGTGTGTTCATGCTCAGTTGGTAGATTTTGTGTCGTACTGATAATGTGTTGTGTACTAAAGAGAAGGGAGAATTGTGTGATGGTAGAGAAGTGTATATTTCTTATTAGCATCATGGGGTATATATACATGATAAATATAATGAAAGTTATGTCACATGAATACGAAGAACCAATTCTAGAATTATCCTGCATTTATGGGCATCCATAATACATGAACTTCATAACATTTGGAAAGTTATTTCCATGCCAAATTTGATCGCCATTGCTTCAGCAACATTAACACTTTCCATTTGCTTAATTTGTCTTACACCACAAATTAATATGTCATTGGAAACATCTCTAGTTGTTATACCAAGACCTATACCACATTGCTTAAACTAGCAGCATCACAATTTTTTTTCACAGTACCAATCGGAGGGGTAACCTAATACCTTTAAATGGGAATTGGTAAATCGGGTAACGAGTAAATAGGAATGAGTTCATTTTGAGCCTTCCAATAAATATGTGTCGTAGAAACAACATGTTCCAAAACCCAGGTTGGAGATCTTGACTAATTTAGAAAAATTATATTGTTATGAGCATTTCAAAGGTCCCAAAGAATTGTTAAACATAATCCCACTTCCTCTCCTTGGAGAATCTCAAAAATCCAATTAATGAAAGTGTTACAATCACTGTAGCCCTTTGGTTGAATAATATGCTCTTTTCCCCATAACTCCCAAACTTATCTGGAGAACGGACAATACAACATGACATGTAGAATATCCTCATTCTTTCCCGGACATCAAAAACAGTCATCCTCTCCCAGATAATGTCGTCTGGATAAAGCAGCGTTAACTTAAATGGCACCGGCTATTGATTTTCATAGAAAATGCTTGACTAGAGGAAGCACCTACACAGACATTTTCTTCTCTATTTTCTAATTATTCATCCATCTCTCCAATCAACAAGGCTCACAATTATACATTATTCATTTTTATCTTCCTCTTTAATCCTTGTGCCCACAAATAAGAAAAAGATAATACGGGATTGGAGGGAGTACTTTGCTCAGTGTATGCATGCTTGAGGATGCTTGGCCTTTGTATGCTTTATGTGCATGTTTGGCTTCAAACTTAGCAAAGCCTGTAACACCCCCATTTATCAAAGAGCATTTAGCAAGATCTTCCTAACAAATAAGGTCGTTACCATCTCGATTGCCCGAGGTACTACATATCAAATAGAACATAAAAGAACATTTATGAAATTTGCTTAGAAATTAAGGATGAAATATGATTACAACTCAATCCTCAAATCCATATACAACTGATAATAAAATATATGTATGAAACCATGACATCTAATTCAGTGGAAGCTAATAATAGTGAAACTCTCACCCAATGCCTACTCAACCCCGCAACAAGCTAAGCAAATGAACACCAGCTAGATTACATTGCTCTCAATTTGCCAGAAATATCAAATGGATCACCACAGTTTTCAAAACATTCAAGGTCGGTACAGATATATAATTAATCATAAGCAAAACAATAAAATTAAAGCAGTCATAATCATCCATGCTAAGTTAATCCTCCCACTATACAACTCCCTCGTAACCAGTGAACGAACTGCTGCGTGAACACAAACTAGCACTTATCGTAATGCCTAACCAACCCCTGCCAATGTCAGACCGCTGCACTGAACATCAAAATCTCCATTCATCGCAGCGAGCGTAACTAAATCATTAATGTGCACATACTCCGGTAGACACCTCGTTCTGCACCTCCCGCCAAAGACCCGGTGATGATTGGGCCGCGTGTTTAGCATATGGAGCGGTTTTATGACAATTAATTAAACCGTCATCAAATGGTAGCTCAAATACTCGTGTTAACCCCTTGGTCGTCATCTACGTGACGATATGATCATTTTTGGCAATAATTAGAGTTAATTCGGAGTCCGGAGTCAAAATGTGCATTTCATTTTAAGAGAATAAACCGACCCGAACTTTAGGCCCGTTTTACAACATGATAACGAACTTTTTGGGCCTGGGCTATTTCAAGTATGGTTATAGATCTTTCTTTTAGCTTTCCAACGCCAGCAATATAACTAAAATCCGAGTCTTGTAGAGAAAGTTATGCCTAAAATACGAAAATTGCGCAGGAAACCGCCCGAGAGAGGAAGCAGCATAAGTTGCGCCTCTTCCCTAGGGTGTTTCCCAGCTGGTCCGTCTTTTCTAAACCATATCTCGTGATTAGTATAAATAGAGGCCTTCATACCTTGTACTCTTCACGCGAGTGTCCGCCCATCTCTTCTCCATTTACATTCTAGACCACATACTCTTCCTACGACAATAACGTGCTTGATCTATTCGACCACGTTAGCTCGAATCCTTTCGAGTACCCATCACATTTTGCATGACCGACCCTCTAGACCACTACACATCGATTTAATCAACAAAATTAATTTTAAATTCTTTGTTAAACATAGGCATCTTCATCTACATAAAGTCGAGTTACCACTAAATGACGATTTTAGTTAAATCTCGTGCCATTAACATGTAAGGCTAAGGGTGTAAATCTCAAATCTTGTAAATTGTAATTTTATTTCAATGTATTTTTGTCGTTTACGTCAAATAGATGCCAATTAACCACCTTTTTCTTATTTTAAAATCGTTCAAAACCGTTCTTTTACGATGTCTGCAGAGGTTATGACTGGAGAAGGAACGCAACAGTGGATGCGCCTTTCGGAAGCAACGCAGCATAGGATGTGCCTCTTCCAGAGGCTATTTGTCCTCTGGTTCCTCCTTCTTCTTCCTCGAGCTTTTTCCAGATATCGTATGTTTTCTTATTTCCAATTTTTTCATCTTATTATCGTTCGTCCTTTTAATTTATGATTTTAAAACCTTATTTCTTAATTCATTTTGACCTAAATCGTTAACAATTAATGTTAATTGGTTTTTCGTCATATAAATCAATTCCGGGTTCGGGAAGTTCGATTTCTCATACCAAATTTCTCGTTCGACTATTGTACAGTTTCTTTAAGCATTATTTTCGTTCCTTTAATCTTAATCTTCAGCTTTAATTCATTTTCGTTTCAATTGAAGTTTCTAGTTTGTATAATTCGATCTTGTAATTGGTTTGTCGTCTTTTAACCTGATTTGTATCACTTGTAATCCGCGTTTAGGAGTCTTGCACATATTTTTCGCATGATAAAATTGATTAAATCACGTTATTTTGAGTCGTAGGTAGTAATTAACCGAATAAAATAACTCAACAAACTTAACGGATTGTGATTCTGACTTTCACAGAAAAAATCCTACCCGAGAATAGACGCGCCAAGGGATGCGCATCTTCCAGAGGGGGCATCACAGGCTGCGCCTGTTCTGGGTTGGCTTCTGCCTCTGATCTCTAATCGCCTAATTTAACGTAAAATATCTTATGTATAACTGACTAATATACAGTAATATCACCTAGTATTCCGTATTCGTCTTATCTTATTTGATTTACTTATTTCCTTTACTTCTTTTAATTCTTTAATTCTTTTCGAAACCTCTTTTGGCATCCTTGTAATGTCAATGCGCCATAGTTGTATTTTTCTTGTATTTATTTCTGATATTTTATGCATCATGTCTTTTGTGTTTCACATGTAAAGATTAATAAATCCTGACTCGACCACTAATTCCTATTTGTTAATTCACGATGTATATTAATAATTCACGTGTTTTTGATAATGTTTGTTGCATAGCATGTATATAACCAACGATAAATCAAATATTAATGAACTTACCAACCATTAGTAGAGGCCGCTATCGAGGCAGGCGGGGTTAGGTGTTCAATTAAAGAGCTTCCAAACATGTACCATCACCCCTTACTTGGAATCTCTGTGAACATCCATGTTCGCGGGCTTACGAGAATGATTCTAGACGTAGAATTCTAAGGGTGACGAGTTCTTGGTGTTCATGTCACTACTTTGGGTCTTGACAAGACATGAAGTATTCGAACGGTTCCAATTTTCCACAAAAATTAGTGGCGACACAACAAATGCAGGCTTGTTCAACCTTTCATTGGTTTCTAAGCCTTTAAAATCGGTAACAACCCATGACGTGCTTTGTTCGCAAAGTTTTGTGAGGATAAGTGTCGCCGCTTCACTCGAAACCGCAAAATTTTGAGATGCAAGGGTACGCGCGGCTCAGGTGGCTTGGTCAACACGAACATGTCTCCATCATCTTCCTCATCATTTGAGGTTGATTTGAGAGCGAACCCTATTACTTTAGAGCTTTCACCCGAATGCTTCATGAGCGTTAACTCATGAGCCATAAGTGTAATACCCGGTATTAGTAAGAGGATATAGTTATGCTAATCGGGATTAGTGAGAGGATCATTTGACTTAATGAGAATCTTATAAACCTTACAGGAGAGCAGTTGCATCAACCGAGTACCTTAGCAAACCGAGTATGAGCTGAATAGGGGGGACCAAGTGAGTGCACTCGGCCGAGTACATAGTACTCGGCCGAGTATGAGGGCACTCGGCCGAGTATGTGGGCACTCGGCCGAGTACAGTGGTACTCGACCGAGTGAGTGCACCAGTCTCTTATACAC
>JAOWBH010190877.1:0-18116 GCA_028566215.1 Silene coronaria
TTCATTTCACAGATACAGTAGAGTAGATACTCTACCTGAATTACGGTCAGCAACACAATACTCAAATGGCAGCTCAGAAATACTCCACCCGGAATTCACCACCTAATGAAGTAAATAATATTCAATTACTATTTCGATTATAAAATACTCCTAAATAATTATAGGCTTAGTTAGTAGAACCCGTCTCATAATTATCCCAATCCCGACTCTAATAATATTAATATTATTAATATCGTTAAATAATCCGTCGCATAAAAGTGATCGTTATAAAAATGCTAATAATCCCGACATTAATATTAATGATGTCACGTTATATTATTATTATCAATTCCCGACTCGAACCCGACTCCACTCTTAATAAATTAAACTAACAAAACCCGACTTCATACTTAAAATAATAAAAACCCGACCCTTCTACAAAACAGCCCACGCCCTTCATCTCTACCCGACTTCAAACATCCAAACCCAAAACCCTTAACCACCTCTGTCAGCCCCTTTACCAGCCTGACCCCCACCTTAGCCACCACCGTCCTGACCCTGACCACGGTTCTAACCCCAAACCAGAACACGACACAACACAACACAACCCTCCTGAACACCCCTCTGAACCCGCGACAAAACTCCCTCTACCAGGCCGCAGCCACTACACTAACACCACCGTGGTCTCACCTGACCCACGGTGGTCCTCTAGACACCGGCACCACCGTGTCGACCTCCCCCGAGTCAACGGTGGTGCCCCCTGTCCTAAACCCGCGACGGCAATTACTGCAGTCCCCTGTTCACGCCAAACCCACGACAACCACCTTTCCAGCACCAACCACCATTTTAACCACCCTTATAACCACCCCCACACTCGACTCAGTCTCACCACAGTAATCGCTAGCCTAGTCATCGACAACATCACCATCGACACGATAATAAAACGCCATTTCTGCATTTAAGGTGTTAAACACCATGCCCGCCGTGAACAGTAACTACAGCCACCATAACCACCACCATCAGGTTCCGACACAGCCCTAGACTAACCCCTAACAGGCTAACCCAGCGACACAACCGTATAAATAAACGATATGCAGAAACTGAAATGAGAAAGGAGAAAAGAACAGTCGCGGAAATACCTCGAGACCGCCTATATCCGACCCTAGGATCACCACGGAAACCACCAGTCGAATCTACCGTCACCCCTAGGTTCTGCTGCCGTCACTAAGCTTCTCTAAATGTGTGAAGTAGTTTAGGGTTTTAGTGTGTGTTTAGGGTGAGAGGTAGTAGACGGTTAAATAAGAAAATAGGGTAGGGTTTAGGTTTTTCTTTACGTGTGTTCATTGTTTAACCCACGACCCATTTCCGACCCAAACCCGCAAGACCACATAATATAACTCGATCTTATCGTAATAATATAATTACGATACCAAATGATACTAAATAGAACGTAATTCGATGCTAATACGATAATAATGTAATTGTCGGGTCAAATAACGAGTCAAATAATATAATTTCGAGGCACAATAATACGGGGTATTACACATGGTCACCTGAGAGCAAACATACATCAACATCATAGTTTATCCCAGTTTGATGCATCCAAGACACAGCTGCAGTTTGGTACTCTCGAGAATGTCTGGACTCTTGGATGATGCTCTTTTGGACTATATCCCAAATTTTTACAGTGTGTTGAGTTTGTGGATCCGGTACTTAAGGGGTGAATTAAGTACCCTTTAAAACTTTAAACATAAAGAGAGTTATAAACGATTCTGAATCAGTACTCAGGCGAAAATTAAACAGTTCAGAAGACTGTTTAATATCAACGAAGTTGTGTAGTACTAATATGAACGAATTCGAATGATGGAACGAAAGCAAACAACAAAATCAAAAACAATAAAGAAAAAGAACACCGGAATTTTTGAAGTGGTTCGACCTACTCTCTATAGGTCTACGTCCACTCTTCTCTCTTATTAAAGTTTCCTAATAATCTACCTGATTACAAGGAAACCCCCCACGATTAACCCGATAGACAATAGTGCAAACCCGAGTACAAGCCGTACTGCAAAAGCACTCTCTCATAAAATGAAAATTACAACTCCTTTTGCCTCTTTATATGGTTCACAACTTAGAACAATGGAGAACAAATTTTGCCACAAAATAGGAAGTTTATTTTCCTCAAAACATTTCAGAAAAAAATAAATTTTAGGCAACTTTTTTTCAAAATTCTCTTAAACCAATTAAGTTCAGAAAAAGATCTCAGCCATGTGTTTATGAACCATTCAGAACATATACGAGTAAGCTTAAGAACCGTACCCGTACAATTTGCTAGTTATTACAACACATCTTGAACGAATGATCCAAGCTTCGTCCATGACTAAATCTTGTTCTTCATAACCTGCAGTAATTCATTTCTAGCCAAACCATAAGTTAAGAGGAAAGAAGGATTATGAACTTGTCATCATCAACAAACTAAGTTCAACACACTGTTGTTACCTGACAGCATGAGTTGAAGAATGAAGATTGTACGGCAATCAGTGTCGTATCAAGGCCTGAGGAGCGGCATATAGTACAAGACCATTCCGTTCCCTGCCTAGAGCCAGCCACAGATAAACCACATTCACCATGGTTTGCAGTATCTAGCAACATGTCTTCTGACTTTCTGAGTCAGTGTTTACAAAAAATGCTTTCACCAACAAATGATGGGACACACAAAAGTACTAAAACCAGAAGGAAAGCCAAAATAAAATGACAAGAACTTGGTCGAAACAACAGCACCCCAATACCATAGCCAGGCACAAAGCCTAAAGGCTGTTTCAGAGGGACATGATTTAATCTGAACCATAAATAATATCAACATGCTGCTACTACACGATACAAGAGCCATACAGAATTAAGTGAGCCATATTGTTGTAGTCTATCACGTTCCAACGCGAGTGAATCAAACGCAGCATTTAAAAACGTCAAAGAAACCAAAGAAGATATAAAGCAGAGACAACCTTTGCCAGTCTCAAACTGCAACACTACATTTAGCTTAAATGACCCCCAAAGTATACTTGCATGGTTAGAAAGCACTCCTTGAAAACTTCAGAGAACCTCTACTACAAAAGCATCATCTATCTTTGTTCGACAGGAGACACATTTTGCAACAAAAATTTCACCACAGAAACTAACTTATCTACCTCAACCCTTCTCCCCCACCTTACATAATTCTTCTGTGTCACCCGGTTAACTAATAGTCGGTATGATCTAGAAAACATTGAGGTATCACAGAAATGACTAAGAATATATTAAACGAATAAACGCGCCATCTTCCACACAGTTCACATCACTGCCCTTGCTTTATCACAAATCAGAATACCACAAGGTATACTCCCAAATTCTCCATGTTAACCTATGTTACTTATACTCAGTCGCAAATGTCAGAATGTTAGACACGACTGGGGTCATAAGTTTTAAAATTTTGACCATAAATATGTAAAAAATTTAAAAGTTGTTATAATATTAACATATTTCTATTTGTTATAAAAAAAAAAAATCTGTGTAAAAAAAATTTCAACCTAAAAAAGGACTGTATAAATGCTGAATAGCTATTGTCAAACTATCGTGTTGGAGACCAGCAAAAGCAACTGACAGTTTATTTTGAATGGAACGGCGTATAAAATACAAGAGCTTAGAGTTCAACGCCAACGCTTCTGCTTATGAAATTGTTGATTAACAAAGGAGTCAGTCATAAGCAGTGCTAAAATAGCTGTTAATAACATTATCATTGAAGATCTTCAGGAATTGCTCATTTTTCAAGCATTTTGGCATTTTGAATTGAGTAGTATTACCAGAGCCGACGCTTGCTCTGTGTTCAAGAATCTTTGTAAACGTCCCTCTTCGAACAATCCGAAGTTCTAGGGGTCGAATATGATTGCACACGCGTTCCTTCACGTAAATTACATCAGGAATTGCTTTGTCCAAACTGTTGCAACACTTCTGTAACACATTACCACTGCAATCACGGTCCAATTCCCAGAAGATAACATAGTGTTCTTGTCTCGGAGAGAGATCTCCATAGCTTGTGTAGTCAACCAGCTTGACTTTATCCGTCTCCAAATGTTTAGATGCTTTTCCGACTGCTACTTGTAGATCTCTTTCACTTGTTTTCTCGTCAGTGATGGACAGAATTACACTGGCCCTACATATGTATTTCAGCAGCGGAGTTGAATTATAGAATCCTGTTACTTTTACCAAATCTCCAAGCTTGTAACGGTATAAACCTGAACGGTAGTGATACACGATTATCTGGCCATTTCACTAGATTTTATTCACTTTGCAAATCCAAACATTTAACAACAATCATAAAGAAGGGTGGATTATAACGAACTTACCTAGGAAGTTAGTGATTACAACTTCATACACTTGACCGACCTTCACGTGAGTTAACCCAAAAGGTTTGGGTTCAAATTGCTCCTCATGTTGTTCATTCCCTACTTGAACAGGTAATAACTCGAAAAATCCAACGTTCGGAAGTACAACATATGTGGCTAACTCGGGAAGTACAATAGGATTAATATTGGCTGCAATACGTCCCTCACTACATACATATTCTTCACAAATCAATGGAATCTCCCCAGCATACACCCGTAATCTTCCTACATATTTTTCACCACACCCTGTCATGATTCCAAGGACATACTTTGTGTTCGGGAAAAGCTTAGATATCAAACCTTGCCAAGAACGCTCGCGCAATTCCACACAAATGTTGTAAATTGTATCTGATAATCCAACGTCTTGTTTGAGAAGACAAGATACGGCTTCTCTAAGAGATGGATCCGTGATTCGATTGCTCAGTTCTCCTACTCGAATGTCACTACATAACTCTTCCCACATATCTTGAAAATTTTCAAAAGCATGCACAGATGAATGTGCAAATAAAGAAAAGATGAATTGTATTTCATCGCGATATATCAATCCACACAAAAGATTACAGTAGGTGGCTTGCTGAAAGTCAGAAGCGCATCGGACTTCAAGAGGGCTACAGTGCTCTACCCTTGCACCCAATCTCGCCTTCCAGTGACTGAAATAGACAGAGCTACCAAACCTCACCTCTAGACCACCCTTTGTTTTAGTTGGCGGAAAAATATACGTGAACATCAAAGCTTTTTGCTCTCGTCGATTGGGAATTCCCTACATGTATGGTCTCGTGTTAATACCAAAATCATTTCCTAAGAAAAAACTAATCCATTCAATTTCTCATATGATCAGTCTCATGCTATAGAAGACTTAACACCGTCATTCGGGTCAGGGCCAGGTTCACTCATGTTTGGGTGCAGTATTCTGTTATATGGGGTCATTTCAGGTATCTCGATTCAATTGGGTCATTTCGAATCAAGTCGTTTTCATGTTTTTAATCAAAAGTGTGTAATATTTAACTAATGTAAAAGGTCTTACACACTAAAATATTTAATCGTAACATCAGATTCACCTTGCAAACTTCAGGTGAGATAGGCCGATAAAGTTTGTGCCAGATTAATTTGAGTCGGGGTTATTTACGCTGGTCAATTTTACGAGTATAATGGAAGCGTAAATTTATGAAGTACTCCATTAATCAATTGAATAGAACATACTTATTCAGTTATTCCAATGATAAAAATTACCTGCTTCTATACGCATAGGAAGTCAGTTTCGACACTAAGCAGGCGTTCATTCTCTCTTCTAGGCAAGGGATGAGTTTGCTCTTCCCCGAAGTTGTACCCGAACTATAACAATAGCAAAGAAAACAGCAAATTACTCCGTATTGATTACGACAATGGCGAAGCTTGTCTCGAAAACAAGTGCGGTCATAAACTCATAACTATAAGGGTTTTTTTGTCAGTAGGTACCTAACATTTAGACCACTTTGTACGCACGTACCTAACAACTTTTTTTTTGCCCAAAGGTACTTCAAGTTTATATATTCGTTTTTAACAAGTACCAACTAACATTTTCCGTTAAAAAAAAAACAAATTTCCGTCTTGACTACTTCACAACAAACATGATTCCTTCAAATCGTATAATTGCAGTTAACAATCATTGTATATTTATCATTCACTAGTTTTAACACTACCCTCTTCCTCTTATCTCCTTAGTCGCAACCCTGAACCATTCCATAACCAACTTAATGACCCTTTCTAGTTTCTACCGCCGCCATTAACTTCGGAAATTACCGTCGGATATGGGGCGTTGTCATGAGGTAATGGTAGAGCCAGGGGAGAATAAAAGTGATAGAAGGTGGAGGAGATTGGGGAAGAGGATAAAGAAAGAATAATGGGGGTTAATGATGGAGTGGAAATATAATAAGCTGATTAAGATGAAGGTGAAATTTGATAATTAAGGTGATGAAGTAGTTAAGGTGGTCGGAATGGGAGATGGAGCGGAGTGAGAAGGTGATGAAATAGGGTGTAAATATACTAAATATGAGTATAGATGAGATAAATGGGTTAATTTACACAATTAATAGTTTTTAAGAAAGGGATTATGGAGAGAAGCAAACAAATTCATATTTTCCGTGATCTAGTCAAGCCCCAAAGTTGACTCTTTTTTTACTGAAATTGTTTGTTGGTACTTAGCAAGTGAATTATAAAGTTTTGGTACCTTGGGGCAAAAAAGTAATGTTAGGTACCTTCCTGCAAAATGGTGTAAATGTTAGGCATCTTGTGACAACAAAAACCCTACAAGAAAGCTATTTATCTTGATGTCCTTTGTAAGGACAACTACAAGCAAGCAATTAAAAGCACGCCCAGAAAATAAATATATACGACCGCTTTTAATGATGGGCCCAAAAAAACGAGTATTTCTTAAGTGATTGAAGCAATTATGCATGGCTCGATATTCCTTATAAAATATTTTTTAATGACTAGGGGACCCAACCGCTACTTTTGGTGCACATTGTGTTAACCCCAATAGCCTGCAAACCACGTACAAAGTAAGCCACACTCTAGCCTCAAGTCATAAACATTTCACAAGCTCTTCGGGAGGCTTTAACCTAACTCTCTTGGAAATTTCACTAGGCTGAACTAGTCATTATAAAGTATTACACTTTCTATCGAAATCATTTATTTTATTTTATTTTCAATTTTATGAGAGGAATTTTTAATCAAAGTTATATAAGAGATGGAGGAAATATTTATCAATTTTCCTGTCAATTAGTTTCTCCTAAGACGGACATCTTAAGATTAAAACACGCACATAGCACCCGACTTTTTTAGTCCTATCTATTCTATTTAACCCATTTATAATTTTAAATGGATACGTCTATCTACGAGTCTTAAACGAGAATTTTTTTTTGTTTTTTCGGTTTGTGACCCCGCTATGTACAAGGGTGACTTTTACAGATTCAAGTAAGTCTATCGGATTGTGAACATTTACATCAAAATTAGTTCTATTATAAAATTCAGCATGAATCGATGAAATCCCGAATCATCGATGAGGAAGATGGCATTGTTTTGTAGGAAGGATAAAATAATCAAGTACTCCGCATATGACAAATTCTAATACTCTTATATGAGTAGGATTTTAAACAAAGACAGCTACAGATATGATTAGTATAGATCGAGTATTAGGGATAAAAATACGTTATGAATTGGATCAAAGAGCGTACCTAAAAACGAAAGAGGGTACTGGTTTAGTGGTGAGAATAGAAGACGTATCTCCGTCAGCAATTCTTTCAATGTATGGTTGAATATCGTCGTAAGTAACCAATGGAACACATTTCTTGAAGGTCTCTTCATCAAAACGACTTGCTTTAAGACCATATTTCGTAAGGTATTCAGTTTCACCATTTTGCTTCAATATCTTCTCAAGCAACTCTTTTTGTATCCTTTTTGCATCCTTTGTCACCTCTTCAAATTCCAATATCCATTTATCGGGGTTGAACTCTTCCTCCTCGTTGATTACTCTTTCTATATATGACTTGCTGTGTTGTACACTGTATAGTATATACACACGCACATATAACTACGTGGTTAAACAATTTGCAACACTTGCAAAATACAAAAGCAAAGATAACCAACAATATTACCCCCTCTAATTCTTAGGAATTGTCAATTATCTACTTTCTTTTTATTCTTAAAGTTGCCACGTTTCTATTTTGAACATGTTTTGTTATGATGCTTAGTATTTACGATTGTACAGAGATACTACGTACAGAGTATGTGAAATGTAATGTACATACCTTTTTGTGTCCATTACTGGAGATTGATCAAGGTCTAACTTTGACATTATCAACTTTTGTAAGACCAAGCAGGGTCGTCCACAGCACAGTGCAGAGTGAGCAACGGAATCCGGCCTCCGAAATCGTGCACCAAACACGGATAGTAAAACTTTTTCTCTGAAAAAAAACATATATCGAGACATTATGCTTCTAGTACACAAAAATGGGACCTTAAAAAGATCAAGATGTTCAATTAAAAGCAAGCTAAACTGGACGACGACGCAAGATAGAGTATCTTTTCTAACTCTTCCTTATCGCTCATTACTCATCAGGTATATAATGTGTTAGGAGAAGAAAGAGTGTTGATTATATTGATTGTGTTGCTTTACAAATGTATACAATGTACATATTTATAGTAGTTACATCGTCGGAATTAACGGAGAGGAATTAATGAAATAAACCGTAGTTGAAAACAAAGGTCTGTAGTTGATGGTTATTGTAGTTGAAAAACAAAGGTTTGTACTCCTAAAGGGTAGTTGATTGTTATTGTAAATTTGTAGCCCCTAGAGGGTACATAGAGGACTCTTACATAAAGCTACATCTTCAAATTGTCACGTTGCTTATTATAAAAATCGCAAATTCTATTGTGGGACCGGTGTATGAGCAACAAAAAAATGGGACCATTTTTGGGTAAATCGTGACCACTTTTGTGTAAATAAAAATTGACAATTTTTTTTCAATATGGTCACTATTTACCATAAGATGATCACTATGTACCAAAAGTTGTCACATTTGAAAAATTTACACGGAAAAGACCGTTGTACACTAGAATTACTGTAAAACAAAAAAAAAATGTACAAAATTAAAGAGTCATTC
Source organism: Silene coronaria (assembly GCA_028566215.1). Taxonomy (NCBI): domain Eukaryota; kingdom Viridiplantae; phylum Streptophyta; class Magnoliopsida; order Caryophyllales; family Caryophyllaceae; genus Silene; species Silene coronaria. Next base: position 9,035 of record JAOWBH010190877.1, read on the forward strand.
TTTGTATAAATAAACAATAAAACGGTTATGATAAACAGAAAAAGGGTACATAATGATTTTGGACATAAAAATACTCTTTATCTGTTTTTTTACCATTTATTTTTTATCGACTCTTTAATATTATATTCCGTACCTATTTTCATAATAAGTGTACTATCTTTAAGTCTGATTTACACCTGTTTTATTATTTCTAGTAGTATCATTTTACTTTATAAGTATAAAATAGTCTCATGATTTATTGTATATTTTTCAGAAGACTACCCCACTTTCGAGTAACCTGTAACTACATGATAAAAACAAAACTCAACTTGTGGTGTTTTTTTTAACATAATTTCATCAATTATTAAGGCTCTGATGATGTTGTTGTTGTTGTTCAACAATTATTGAACCGTGCATAAAAATTATTGTATTTCAAATTTATGTTGATGCGGTTAAACTTTTTTTTAATTGTATTTTTTTTTATCAAATTTTATGTGGGCACATTATTGTATTTTTTTTTACCATTAAAGTAGCTGAAAGCCTGAAATCTCTAAGCAGGTAAGCATATCCGTTTTATTAATTTCTAAGAATCATACGACATCATACTAAATTTTTGGAAAATATCTATGAACTTAGGTTGGTCGAATAAACACTTGTCAAATAATTTTTTAAGATACGAAAAAGATAAGAGCATGATTAAGAGAATTAAAATAAAATTAAAACATACCTGGGGAAGCAAGCCTATTTTTTAAACACAAAAACAAAAAACTTTGAAGAGACGGTCTCTTATTAAGTTATTGAGAAACCATTTTTTGTCGTACCCTTTTATGTATTTTTTTTTGTTCCCTTTTATTATTGATTGTGAATGTCTCTTTCAATTGGTACATGTTTTCATAACAATTGTACTTATTTTATCACATATTATAACCATTTTTATTAGTACCTCATTTTATAATATACATTTATAATATACGTATTTGTACTTGGTCTCTCAGTTTTTTATTAAGAGAGTGTCTCTTAGAAGCCCTACACAAATCATGATTTACCTCAATCATTGGAGCATTCTCCAATCATGATTCTGCTCAATTATGGGAGCATTCTCCTTTTGTTATAGTACAATGTTTCGCATGTGGAGAAATGGAGTGAATGGAAGAGAGGCATGGCTGAAGATTGGTTAAATGAGGGAAGTGGGTGATAAGTTTGGTGGGGTATACAAATAATGGAATTAGGTGGAGTACTAAATTCTAAGTAGAAACAATATTAATGAGAGTATATGTTGTAGATATGTGAAGTGATGAGTGTTGGGATAATGTGGTCATTTGAGCTTAATTTCAACTTGCATTCAACTTATTTCACTATAGTTCAACTCGGCTCTATTCACCTATTCATAATCACTGCAAACTTCAATTCGGTTCAGCTCACTTCAGCTTTATTCAGCTCAAAAGAACAAGAACAAGGCCTTATTATTAAAAAAGGGAAGTGAGAAGATCATTTGTGATGGGAGGGACCGAGGGACAGAGGGAGTAGTATATTTCTTAGGTCTCATTTATAGTGTCCTACCAAGAAACCAACTAAAAAGTACTCCATCCTTCTCATTGATTCACTTGCTAACTTTTACGGAATATTATTTTGTGAGAGGTTCCTTGATCAAAGTTAAACAAATACATCATCCGTTTATACAAGTCGTTTAGACTTAAAAACATTCGTTATCTAACTAACCCTTGGAAATCTTGAAAAGAAAATTTTACTCCTCATAACACTATCTCTCATGGGTGGTTTCTCTACAACTAATCAATTAAATGGATTCATGGAGGAAGTACACTTTATATTAATAATTTAGAAAAGTGATGATAACAACTAAACCCCGCTAATTAATGAAATAACGACTACATTAACCACTATATTGAATACTCCCTCTGTTTTTAATATATATACAAGTCGTTTTAGAGGAATCAATTTTTTCGGTTTATATGTCGTTTTAGAGCTAATTTTCCTTTTCCAATGCGTTTTTTTCCTTTTCCATACACATTCACCTCCTTTTATGCTTTTCATTAATTAGTTAGAGAAAAATCAGATAGTGTTTTAAGGGAGTAAAATTTTCTTTGAACTCCCAACGGTTATTAAATATACATAACCAATGTTTTTAGCATTCATAAATACTTCTTAATTCATGTGCATAAGTCTAAAACGACTTATATAAAAAAACGGAGGAAGTAATAATTAAGAACACTACAAAGAACAATCACAGAAGTCCGAACATGCGAGTTTGATATCTTTATTAGTTTAATTAATCGATTAGGTGTGAAGGGTTGAGTGTATGGACTTTGATTAAGGTGAGCCGAACCAAATAACCTTGCAAACTAATCCGATCGGATCCGAACATACCTTTCTAAATATGACTCCAGCCCGGAATTTACCAGTTCCGTACGTTAGTCAGTCTCTACTTTAGGAGACCTGATACCAGCCCAAATAGAAAAGAAACCAGAAACCGCCTAACTTAAAATAAACTGACATAAAATCCACCCAAAATAATTGAAACCTTAACCGCAAATTCTCCCAATGTCCCAATCATTTGTTTACCTTTGATTCAAATAACCCTCACAAAGAATAAAAAAGAAACAAATGAGGGACGAGGGAGTATATCCTATAGTACAAGAACCTTTCTAAAGACAATGTGAAATGATCTCAGTCCAACCTAAATTACGGGAACCCCAGCCACCCAATGACAACCCGATAGCCTCATACCTGAATCGACACGACATTCCAATTCAATGGCACGAAATTGTCTAGTAGAAAGAGGGTATTACCTAATTCGAACTACACAGACTATGGCCACTATCACAGATATATCAAAACAAGGGAGAGTCTCCAGATTACCTGGATGGGCAGTCCGGAAAGATGAGCACCATGATACTGGTATTACACGCAGGCTTGCAGCTATCAATGAGCTGTGACGGTTTACAGCTCCTCCAGATATATCTGTCAATCATAACTGCGAGATCTTACAATCATAACTGCGAGATCTTACAGTAGGGCCATTAAGGTGAAAGACACCTTCATTCACAGATTTGGTAAGGCCATGAAGCTTGTATGATAGTATGCGACAAAATGTTGGTTTGTCCCATATATAAACCATTCTATCACAACTTCCATCAAGAATCCACCCATAATTTATGAACTTCTTAAAGCTATGCCGATGGCCTTCTAGAGCCATCACACAGCATATGCAGAGCTTGCAGTCCACGCCTTCTGTCAGACGATACCATTGAAGCGCCGCGCCATGCCTGTGATCACATCTTAATCCCCTTATACAGTCATGGCCACCTTGTTTTTGAGAGCATCCAACACTTTACAACATTCATTATCGTCCAATGAATCCAAGACACAGCTGCTGCAATTCGATACATGTTGGTAATGTCTGGCTGGATTCATTTGGCGCATATCAAAACTTTTGCAGTGTTGTCGGGAATGTCTGGACAGCATGAGTTGACGAATGACGCGTAATAGTCGCCACTGTCGTATCAGGCCCTGCGGAAGGATATGGCATAGCAGACCACGCCAATAAGTCAAATCCCTACCTAAGGCCAGCCATAGATACAGCAGTTTCACCAAGGTGTAGAGTATCATGCAACATGTCGTCTGTGTCAGTGTTCGCCATTGCGTACAAAAATGCTTTTTCAAATGGTAAAATGAAATGGAAGATGGGACACCCAAAAGAACTAAAACCAGAGAGAGAGCCAAATCAAAGTGACGAGAACTTGGCCAAAACAACAGCATTCCAATGCCTCTCTATGACACTGGCTCCGGGCTAAGGCATCCAGGTCCAATGTACAAAGCCTAAAGGTAGTTTCCAGGGGGGCATAATGAACTACGCACCATAAATTGTACCACGACTACCAACACTCCACTACTTCATGATACAGACTAACTTCTGTATACAGAAACACTCTTCGAAAGCTTCAGAAACTTTTTCTGATGAAAAAATGTTGCATGAATGCTGTACTTTTCTCCACCACTGTCGTAACTTCCTCGTTCTTGAATCTACATTTCTACAGAGCTCGGATGGAACCTGGAATAGATCCAGAAATGAATTATAATGCTATGATGGTTTATAAGAACTAGTTCAGTTCAACTACAATTCTACAACAATATCCAGTGACTTTTATCTCTTGCCGCTAAACAAAAAACAGGGAATAACCATACGGGCTTGCAACAAGTTCCCATCAGCAGAACCTCTACTACAAAACCATGCTCTATCGTCACTCGATTAACTATTAGCCCGTATGATCTAAAGACCATTTAACATTGAAGTTTCACACAACACAAATGACTAATAGTGTATTAACTGCGCCATCCTTCACACAGTTCCCATTGTTGCCCTTGCACAAATCAGTATACCACAATGTGTCCTCCCAAATTCTCCATGTTAACCTATGTTACTCTTACTCAATACTCAGTAGCAAATGTCAAAGTGTCGGACACGACTATTCTGTGAAAAAGTTTATGTCTTGGACCTAAAATGAAGTGTCATAGTCTCAAACTGTCCAAGTGTCACACATCCACACATGCGATACGCAACCAAAGTGAAGCGTCGATGTGCCATACCTAGCTGTTTAATTGACTATCATTAACTCAAATCAGAAACTGCATTCAAGGAGCCTCATTATCAAACTACGGAGTATTTAGTTGATCACAATTCTCATTTAAGATCGCATATCTATCTTAACCTCAAGACGAGTCAAATAAAATGGATAAGATAAAAGAAAATTTTCTATCTAGGAATAGCAAAATATTATCCTATCTAGTCAAATGGTGTACTATTTGACCCGTTTTACTCTTAAGACGACAACCCGTCTTAAGAGAGACCAATTGTTGCTTGATATGTAGGTTCATGATATTCATACTACAAAACTTCACTCAAACCCTCAACCATTCCTTTCCTAAACAAACCTTAATTTTCAACCCAAAAAAAGCTATACCAATTTTCGCGGCCGTGTTGATTTTCTGGTTATTCCCATGTAAGACCGCATTACACAAATAATAGTTTAAACAAGACCCATTAATACGAATATCAGAACCCATTTAATTTGTATAGATTTTCTACCAAAACCCATATAAAATTTGTCAAAAACAGCAGCTTTATAGTGTCAACAACACTGAATTATAAATCATAATACTCCGACTCAGTCATTTGTTTAACTTTGATTAAAATACTTCTCACAATGAATATAAAAGGTAAACAGATATCGGGACAGAAAGAGTATATATATATATATACCATTATCATAGCAAAGTATTTGAGAAAAATTAACATTAGAGGGAGATAATACCAGGTGGGAATTGGGATTGTGGAGAATAATACCGGAACTTTAGGATAGCGAGCGCGTAGGGGGGAATGAAGGAGGGTGAACGGACGGGACTCGGGACCCGGGACTCTCAAATATGAACGTTTTAAAATCGAGTTAAATCGGGTCGGTTGACTTGTCCAAATTGGACGGAAGTTCTTGTTGAGATTTGTGTTTACTTTACCGTCTCTCCTAAGTTTTTAGGATTATCGATAAGGCCTTGTGATTTTTGTACTTAAATTGTCTTTTTAAAAATTTAGTTAAGTAAATCTAGATTTTATAAATTCAATTCACATTCTCTAAGTGTATTTTATATAAATTCAGATTATGTAAATTCAGCTAAAAAAAATATAGTTTAATTTATAACCATTCTTCTTATATGTTCAGATCCTACAAATTTTGTTCAGAAATATTCAACTCTTATATATTCAACGCTTATCTTATAAATTTAGTTCAAAAGCTTAAGTAAAATTAAGTTTAAAAGAATAAGGACTAGGACCACTAGAGATGGTACATGGTACTCACCACTTGGCTATGATATTGTAAAATTCAATTTCACATATATAGAACACAAACAACCGTGGACCTGGCAAAACGGGTCATCGTGTCGAGTTTGGCTCAGGCCATTTCGGGTCGGGTCATTCGGGTTTGGTACGTTTTCGGGATCGGGTCGAGTCAGGTCATTTTGGATTACAGGTCTGTTTCGGGTTTGTTGGTCGAGTTATTTCGAGTCGGGTCATTTTCGGGTTAATGATTAAGAGATCAAAAGCATTTTCAAGTCTTTCTACGTCAATTAGAGTTATATTTTGTCGGGTCATTTTCGGGTTGGGTGGCTTCGGATCGGGTCATTTCGGGTCTTGAGTCTGTTATGGGTCAAGAAAGCTCGGGTCATTTTCGGCCCGGATAGGGTTAATTCGGGTTTCGGGTCACATTCAAGTGTTGTTGTTCGAGTAACTTTCGGGTCTCAGGTCAGTCTTTTCGGGTCGGGTCAATCGGATCGAGCTGGTTTTCCCAGGCCTAACTGTGATTAATGGATTATACATCTGATTGTACAAAGGCACACTGTTTTACTTAGGGTACATAAATTTGCCGCCCCCTTAAAAAATGGTGTTTGACCTAGTATGCGCTGTTTTGTGGACTATCATGTACCATCGAAGATTTACCCACCACACAATACGTACTAAAGGGAGCGGTTGCGAATTTCCTCCTCATCTAAAATACGAGTATACAACTATCTTATTTAACACAAATCCTCATTTATAACCGGCATATTCGTCTACTCATGTGAGATGATAAGACAAAACATATTATCTAGAGAGTAACAATCTGTTTTGTCTTATTTACCTACATCAGTATTATTTGGCCCGTCACCGTATCCGTCACAAGGAAGACTTGGTGCTTATTTATAAAAACAAATTATTTTCTCATCAAGCTTGACCATGATATGGCTTCCACTAAAAAAGTCCTTGGAAGTATTCGAAACAATAGTTCTCTGCAAAACCTGATCTAAATACAGTTTATCTCTGTCTGTACATAAAAGAAGCAAAAGATATAGAGCAGACCTATTAAATTTTCATCATTTGGTGCTACACAAGAACACAACACATCAACTCATAGGCCTACTGTTTATAAAGACTTTTGTGCAACTTACCCCTTTATCCACTGCCAAATGTAACTTCTTAGACTGTCTTTCACCTCCACGTACAAACAAGATCGTCTTAACTTAAAATCTCTTATACGAAGTATAAACAATACTCCGTAAAAATTTATGAAAAAACCTTTTATAACATATCTATAATATAAGTTTTGTCTTTTAAATTTTCATACTTCAAACGATATTCTTGATCAAAAATAATTTTTGAAGTTTGACCACCAAACAGTCAATATTAGACCTAGTATAATTGATCCAACTCGATATCTGAACTTGACTCGAACCCGAATTGATCCGACCCGAATATTTATTGTTACAAATTGATTATTATCCATAAATAACTTGATATTAGCCGATCTGAAAATGACCCGAACCCGAATTGACTCGAACCAAATTGACTCAACCCGAATCTGACTTGAACCGAACCCAATCCAATTGACCCGTTTACCAAGTCTAAATTCAATATTACTTTTGGTTTGGTTGGGAGAGAGTACCACATAAGTCGATGGGGCGATTTTTTCCCATTGCCCTAGCCCCTATATGGCTATGTGTTTCTACTTATCTTTACCTATTCACTTGACCCATTTTTTAGGGAAAAGGGATATCACCGTCTTAAATTTTAATTATTACGTAATGAGACGGTCATTTTATTAGTTAAACATTTATTGCTATCAATAAATGGGTGGCTTTACATAAAATAGAGTGATGCAAGTGGTAAGCTGTAAAACGGTTCTACACAATAATTAACCCCTGGCAAACAAAAAGTTACCCTTTTGCCGTAACGACTGCTCTCCCCTCTGAGCGTGGAAGTGGTCTGTTCATCTTCTTACTGTCTAAAAGCTTCACTGCTGTGGTGCTGTATATGGGTTTATCATGTTTTCACCGTTAATGAATTCTTGCTGGGTAAAAAAAATCTTCCTTTTTCATTCTACTTTACTGTGTTTATGGAGTACTGACGTACTGTAACACTGTAATGTGAAAGAAATGTACTGGGTTCAACTTTTTTAACTGTCTTGTGATTTTCATGCCATCTAATAGCAGCATTTACTTTGAAAAATGTCATGTTTCTTGATTTATAGCCTGTTTTCTGTGGGGGCAGAAGGTTTCATATAAGTCTTGTTTGAGACGGTTTTATGATATCGTACAACTGACCCACATAATTGGGTCTAATTTATGTCTTTAGTTATAGATGGTTTTAGTAAAATGCAGTGTTACTGTTATGTTCAATCTTGATTATACTATTTTGCAACTCTCTGTAGCATAATTGTGATCATTTTGCATTTTTGTTCAATTAATTAGGAATTATTGCATATATGGTGAAGATTCTTGAGATTTTGTATGGTTTGATTTGTGGGTTAATGTTCAAATTATTCTTGATTGATCCTTTCGTATCGTTGTTGTTATTAGAAACTCCTTGATCAATAACACTATGGTGTTTCGATATTAGGAATGTTGAGTTAAGAAACAATGGTTTTTGGTCAAAGAAAGCGTAGGGTTCGTCAGAAGTCGCAAGAGACCGAGAAAACAGACCGTATCAGCAATTTACCTGATGATGTTCTAGGCTATATTCTGTCTTTTCTTCCCACTAAATATGCAGTGGCTACCAGTATTCTTTCGTCTAAATGGAGGAATCTATACCAACTTACGAATAATCTTGATTTCGATGATTCTTTGTCCATTCACCCTCAATTCCGATTGGATACTCCGAACAGAAATAGTTATTTTAGGAAATTTGTGAATCGGGTATTGGTTCAGTGCAAGAACTCACAAATTACCAGGTTCAGGCTGAAATGTGGGAAACATGTCAAGCTTTCTCTTTTTACTGATTGGATAAATGTTGCCTTATACTTGCATAAGGTTACTGAACTCGAGTTATCTGTCGAATTAGGTGTCCCTTTTCTTCTGGAACTTCCTGAATTGACTTGCCAGAATTTAAGGGTTTTGAAGTTGGATTGCAACTTTATCCTGCGTGTTCCGAAGTTGGTAACATTTCCATGTTTGAAAGTGCTGTTTCTAAAAGAAGTCTCATTCCCGCAAGATAGCTCAGCTCTATATTATTCTTACTATGGTGAGCATCGTATGGATGGCCTCAGTGAGATTTTACTTG
>JAOWBH010190985.1:0-18107 GCA_028566215.1 Silene coronaria
TCATACATAATATATTTCAGATATTCAACAGTTTTAGCTGGCTCCAGAAGCGTCATAAGGACCCACTGCATAAGACAAGCAATAAGAATAGGACATCCATCATATGCAATAATCCCATGAAATCAGAAATCTCTAAATTAAAATAATAATTAAAATAATAATCCTTATAATAATAATTTATTTTGGGGAAAAATATAAGTATATATTAATGCAACCAAGCCAATTACATCATACTCTACTACAATTCAGTCCCAAGGATACAAGCATCCCTGGTTAGACTAAAAACCAGTCTTTTTCATTCTCAATTAAACATTTAAACCAATGAATATGCCCTCCATTGGCTAAAAACCACCATTGACTCCTTAATGTGCAACTACTCCAACACTACGACAACAATAAGCTAGTTGAGGAAGAAAGAAAATAGGTTTTAGAAATTGACACGTACCTTTGAAAGGAATCCATTCAATGTTAGACCGCCAAACGCAGTTGTTGACGCAGCATCCATGTATGGGCATTCACTCCAAGGACTACATCATCATTCAAATTAAAAAGATAAGGAAAGTAGCCTCCTACGGAGAATTTTCCAAGCAAAAAAAAAAGAAAAAAGAATAGGTTACCAGTCAGGTGCTGTAGAAAACAAATCCTCCACATCTGCAGAGCGGATAACACCAACCTATCAATGGCAACATGACAAATAATGTAAGAACAAATTAAAATAACGGTTACTAGATGAGCTAGTGTAGGGACAAATAAAAAAAGGCAAAGTCAGCAGGCTCGGAGCGTTTCAATGACAATACTGAGACAGACCACTCATATGCACAATAAAAATGAGAAAACGAAGCACATGATTGGAACCAAAAATAGTACTTATATTAGATCGACAAACCAAAACTGTTGCCTCTACCAATACCTAGCTTCAGATGTCGTCCAATGAACATGAAAGAATTAGTGATTTAGGTCAATGAAACTTAAAAATTATATATAAAAAAGCAGGTCAGACTAATCCCTTGTCAAGCACCCGCTAAAAAAAGATGCATCCTATCCACATCTTTCTTTCTTGTTCTCAGTCACTACTCACTTGTAGTCAAAATGAGCCAAAATACAAAAACAAAGATTCAAAACTCATAAGATTTAGCTAGTATTACTCATGATACAAAATTGCAAAGACCTAATGTATCAGAAATATAGCCCTGTAAACATCAATATGGTTTTTCAGTTCACACACAAAACAAGACAAGCAACTTACATTATCCTTGTCATACATAGTGAAAATTCCTCTCAAGAAGTCAAGAGAAACATTTGTCAGCTCCACACTCTGCACAAATTAGATAGCAACAAGATTTAAATCAAACCATTTAAATTTCAGGGTTGCAGAAAACTAGATTTCAAGGGTTTAAACAGAACGTAAATGAAATGTTGGAGAGCAGATTTACGGGGGAGAGGGGTGAATTTCAGCAAAACGTCAGTTTAACGAAGATGCCTAAATGTCCAGATAGTATGCAAACATATAAGTAACAAATAGCGATTCACCAGGCCGAAATAAATTCCAAAAATGCCTCTTTTAACACCCATAAATATAACGTAACACCTCTATAATTGAATCTAAAATAAAATAAAATAAATACCAACTTAGCTCTTGCAGTAAGGATGCGGCATAACTGGACTATTATTTCTATTATTCTATATCAGTACCAACAAGTGTTAATAGAGTCGCAATATGACAGCACAAGACAACAAACATGTTACAATAGGATTCTTCTACGTTTTGGTTACCTGGTCGGGACCTCGCTTGAAAGGTGGGAGAAAATTATCAACAAGTCTTATATCATTATTATATCCGAATTTCCGTAGGGTCAACCATATTGAGTTGAGGGATCCTTTTTCCATAAGAAGTTCATGAAGGTATAGAAAGCCTTTCAAAGTAATACCACGCTCATTGACTCCTTCAGGCAACTTGCAACTCACAAGCCTCTTTACTTTTTTAATGTCAGATGGTTGAAGAGGAAGATTAAAGCACTTAACCTGATTACAATCATCATGGACACAAAGCACTTGTGTCAGTAAGTGCAAAATTCCAAATAAAAAAAATAGCCAAGAATTGCCATTAATTACAAACCTCAAACTCATTCATCTCTGCATCATTTAATGCACCATCCCTATCATGATCGGACAAAAGAAATATGTGTTTCAAAGCTCTGAGACATTGAGGCGTCAAAGTTCGAGTTATCTGATCAAATATTGGGGATATAGGGTAAAGTACACATTTCTGGGCGCAATAGAAAACCTCTGGGTCCTGAAAGATGACAATGATAAATGATTCAACAAATAATTAGTTAGGTATTATCGTTAAAAAGAAGAAAAGCTTAAAGGAGAGACAAAGGAGCCTCGTAAACTATGTTGAGGGCTAACAGTATTTTAGCGAGGCGAGGAGCTGATAATGGGTTTACAGTTCACCTGACTAAGATTGTATGCAGAACGTTCAAAGCAACGATCAATCTCCCGAAACTGCTCCATAATGGTTGATATCATCTTCTGGAAACTGTCTGTCTGCTGACAATCCTTCAAGTCTAATTTACAACCAACAAGCACAACAGGTACTTTCACCTGCTCATGGATATACAAATTACTCAACTATTGGTCAAATTCCGCTAGCAAAGTCAACCACAATATCATCATCATCATCATCTATTTAATTTGCCATAACAATATCGAAAACAAGTTATAAATGAAAACAGACAGTGAGTATGTAGAGTGTAAAAGTTGAGACCTTTAAGCGACGTAGCTCAGGGAGCCAATAAGAGCTCAAATTGTCAAGCGTATCAAGACGATCACAAGCATAAGTAAGCACCACACCATCCGCACACTGAAATTCCTCCGCTCTTTTATCAGTGTGTTCAGCACTGCACAACCCATCAACGCAATCACAACAAAATCTCTGTTTATTGCTAATGGATAACAAGTGGAGCCCAAAAATGGAACGGAATAGGTAAACAAATCACCAGGACGAGGGATAATTATAATCAAAGGTAAACAAAAGAGCCGGAGGGAGATACCCAATTCACATACATAAATTACAATTAATCCACTTAACCAAACGACATGTTCTAATTCACGTGAATTCTAAACCAAACGACTCCTACTAATAATAGGAATAAGATAAATTGGGTAGAAACATACCCAGAAGGGGTGTCGATAATGGTAACCGGTAAGCGGTCCGGGAGGAGGTTCCAGAGGTGACGTGGCGGTAAAACAGGCGGAACATTAGTCGGAATATTTTTGGAGACGGTGTTGAGAATTAAGCTGGATTTTCCGGTACCAGTATCTCCGGCAACAACGATCCTCGTATAATTATTCTTCTTATTTGATCCAATTGTCATCACGCACAACAACAGAGACGCAAATTAAGAAGTGGAACGGGGTAATAATAATAATAAAGTTTTAAGGATTAAATTTGTTCCTTGTGTCAATAATTCATAAAGAGCCCCAGCCTTATACAAATACCACCAATACGGAGTACTACTTTCAAGAGGTGTAGAGTTTGCACACTTATCAAATAGGTCGGGCGGGTTGCGTTTTATTATTTTTTAGCTGAAAAAACATACTTTTAAAATTAAATAAGGTGGAAACACGATTTGGGAAATATGGTATGTAGACCTGTCAAATTATGACCTGACCCGAATCGACCCGTTTTTCCAGGGTCAAGACCCGTTAATTTCGACCCGGTGACTCGTTTGACTCGAACTCGAAATAACCCGTTATTTTAGGGTCAAGACCCGACCAGAGCGGGTCGACCCGTTAGGTCAAAGGCAAATCAATAATTTTATTAAAATATTAATATTTATATATTATATTTGAAAAAATAGTTAAAAATTATTATTTTTATTGCTTAAAATTACAAATACAATTAAAAAGTCAATTTTATATAACTTTATAATTTTAAGTAATAAAATAATTATTAAAAAATATTTATTTGAATAATTATGTCAATAGTTATTGTAAACATTGAATATTATTAAAATACTAAGTTTAAATATTTTTGAAATTTTTTAAAAATATTTTTTTGATTAAAAAAATCGATAAAAAAAGACGTTAGAGATAATTTCTTGACCTGTATTCTAACCATAACCCGACCCGTGACCCGTATTTGACCCGACCCGACCCGCCCGACCCGTTTTGACAGGTCTAGGTGCAACTAGTATACCACGACACTGTATCATTGTAGACAATGTACAGTACACCTCCGATCAGTTTTATTGTTTAAGTCGAATGTTAATTTCATTTTTCGAGGGTACGACAATGTAATATCGTCTCAGACGAGATGTCGGAGATGGATTAAGCTTTATGTCTTACCCATTAGAGAACAATTTTGAATCACAAGCTGCATTTGTAGAAACACCTTTAATTTCATTGCAAGACACCATGAAAGGATAAGTCTTTGTCTTAAAAGGACCATGAATAAACTTAAGGTCTCCACTTAACACCAAATCAAGCTTCATATCCTCTTTACTCACAATTTTTTTCGAGATTTCAACCTCGCCGCGAGTGGTAACCTTCAACGTCGACACCCCCTTAGAGTTAAGGGCAACATTTTCGATATGAGCTTCGCCTAAATGAGCCTCGACCTCGTTCCAATTTGTTTCCATAACCATATTTTCTAAACTTACTCCTACCATTGGATTCTTGTTATCCGACTCCAAATTGAAAGAAAGATCAGTCGATAAAACTTTTTGTTGGGCCATTACGATGTCAGCTAAATTAAATTTAGCGACTTCGACCGCTTTTACTTGGAAATGTGGGACTTGAGCATTTTTGAAGGAAAATAGTAATATTATGCCATAGATGCCAAGGCCTATAATAATGGCAGCCAATACACCTACACACCCAAATTTCATCATATTCGCTTTGCGTCGCCTCGCCTCGTTGTTGCCTAAATCATATCTCCCATGCGCCGGTGGCCGAGGAAGTTGGCCTGAATTTGCCATTGATATAAATATGACAAAAAAAAATTAAATACAAGTAATATTAATGTACTTCCCCTTTCTTTCTTTTTTTCCTTTTTCTTTTTTTTTCCTAATTTTTTTTTTTTTAGTTTATTGAAGAGGGGAAAGCATTTGAAAATTGGAGATTATTACAAAATATACCAAAGATTATTTAACATAATTTATTTATTATTACTAGACAAGATATAATGGAAAAATTGATGTTTATTAAATGTAAATTATAGTGTTAATGGTAATTTAGTGATTTGTCTATAATTAGTGGTGTAGTGATTAATTTAAGCTTAAATGTTGGAATTTTGTAATTTTATTGGTTTCCAAAGATTTAGGGAAAGTGGATGAACATGAACAACTCTTGTGATTTTGGCCATCAAAACTCATTTGAAGCTATTAAGATAATTTGACTCTTGTAAAAATATCGAGTACCATATTCTAAGAGCGGATTCTTTGTCCCATATTGGTTAGAAACCGTATAAGAAACTCTCCAATATGAGTAGAAACAGTACTTAACAGCATTTATGGAACGCTTTTTTAATCCTATCAGGTATACTCGGGGGTGGTTTACCCGGTGCAAAGAATATTTCCACTTAAAACGGTTATTTTTCAGGCATGGAAAACAGAAAATTAGAAATGACATAGTTGAACCGATCAAGGAAGTCACGAGTAGAACCCGTTGGAAGGATTGTTCTTCGTCAACTTCTTTTTCCGACATCAAAGAACATAACTAACCTTTGAGAAAGACAGCAAAACAGCTCCAAATCGGAGGAGTATTAATTGGGACGGAGGGAGTACTCCCTCCTATTCAGCCTGTAGTTCCTCTTTCTCTAATATATGTAAGTAGTATTATAATGAAAGGAGAACTATAGGTTGAATAGGAGGGAGTAAATAATAGTCGACAGGTCGGACAACACAAGCAAGGTATCAGCATGTGAAAAGAAAATACAGATAGAAATATGCCAGCTTAAAAGAATACCAGAACACAATGCTACAGTTTGGTGTAAAGTGATACAACATGCAATGCTACAGAAAGCCATACCAACACTAATAATTACAGCCATCATAACATGTTTCTAACGACACGAATTCTAAAATATGACGTCTCACATGTAAGACAGTCTAAGAAAACCACTCGTTTATACTGATATTAGTAAATGAGTGTTTTTTATATAATGGGACTGTCTCACAGTGTGAGAAAGTCTTACACAATAATTACTGTTCTAACAACTAACTCACAGGATTAATTAAAGTTACAACAATTGATTCTTCTCTCCTAGGAAAAAGGCAGATTACAGCAACATGGAATCCGATGCGCCTGTTAAAAACAGTTGAAGAAGGCACAGAAAACATACAGATGTTGGATTTTTAACGAGACGAGATACCATCCATGTCTGCAGATGGAACTGGGTTTAAGTCGTCGCCATCCTTAGCGCTGGGACTACAGAGCTCGTCGACCCTTTTGGTAACTTCAGACATGGAGGGACGGGAATCAGGGTACTGAGCAGTACAGTCGATTGCAAGCTGTAGCAGCTGAACCATTTCTTCCTCAGCGTGCTGGTATCTGAGGAGTTCCATATCAAACACCTCAGATGCCCAATCGTCCTTAACAACAGATTGGACCCACCTTGGAAGGTCTACGCCTTCCTCGTTCAAGAGAGCGTGAGTTGGGGCTTTCCCTGTGAGGAGTTCAAGGAGGAGCACTCCGTAGCTGTACACATCACCTTGTTGAGATACCTTTCTTAGGTCAGTTACTTCTGGAGCCCGGTAGCCATTGACGCGGTTTGGAGTAGTGGATGGTCCCACTAGCTGAGCTAGCCCAAAGTCTGAAACTTTGGCCTCGTAGGATTTGGTGAGGAGAACGTTGGATGATTTGATGTTGCCATGGGAGATGTTTGAGCCTTGAGAATGGAGGTGGGTAATACCACGAGCTACAGCAAGGGCGATGCTTGACCTCATCTCCCAATTTAGCGGCGTTCTCCCACCACCTTTGTTTCCTGCAACAAGGAGCCAAGGAAAACAGCAGAGTTCAGAGGAGTGCTCAGACTAAACCTAAATTAATCGACATTACAGACACATAACTGGACATGCAAGTTCAGGAGCATATATATGCAGAGAAGTTACTCTCTGTTCCAAGACAGTGCAGATTAAATCCACATATTTGACGACGATTACCCAAATTACAGGAAAATGATCATCATTAAATGAAATCATGAGACAAGAATGCATCTGACTACTCATACACTAGATCAGAATAACATCAAGTTACATTTTCACAAATCCAATCAAGATGTAAGCTATAGTAAACTCACACAACAGGCACAAAACATATCTTCCTCAACAAGAGCAAGGGTCACATTGAGTTTGAGCAGAGTCTCTAGCATGTACGTAATACTTTTCATTATCGCAACATATAAAGCAAAAAGTTGTATCATTAGGTGATACTCTCGCTTCTTCCACTACCATGAAACAGGTATAATAATACTGAGGTAAACCCTCAATTTATACGAGAATACAGCACAAAACAGCAAGAAACTTGACGAAAACTATGAAAGAAAGGCGAGAACAAGGTGTTAAGTAGAGAAAGTCACCATGCAAAAAGGCGGATAAGCTTCCCATGGGCATGTAATCATACACAAGAAGCTTTTCATCCTGACTATAGTAGTAGGCTCGAAGAGGCACCAAATTCTCATGCTCCAGTGACCCAACAACGTGAATCTTCTCCTTGAATTCTCCCTCAGAAATGACTACATCCTTCAACCTCTTGACAGCCACCACAGTTCCGATCTCCATGACTGCCTTATAAGCCGTCCCAAAAGTACCTTTCCCCAACACCTCAGCTGAAGCTCTCAACAACTCCTCCAAGTCAAACTTTTTCCCACTGACCCCATTCCCAAAGAACACCAACTTCTTACCAATACCCCCATTCGGCTCATCAATTCTTGCTACTGGAACCGCTGCCACCTCAGCTGCAGCCACTGCATAACCGCCATTCCTATATCCCACATCATGTTCTTCTTCCTCCTCCTCAACACCTGTCTTCTCTACCTCTATTTGCTTATGAATCGACGAAAATGCCACTGCATTCGGCTGTCTTTTCCTCTTCTTACCACATATCAACACTAATATCATCAAAATCACTGCAAATGCTACCACAGATCCTACAACAATCCCTGCTATCGCCCCACCTGAAAGTCCCCCCTTTTTCTTCTTATGCTGCCCATTCAAGACCCCGGTACCTACATTGTCAATCAAACATAGCATTTTTTAGATAAACATTGAAAATTAAGGTTTACGACAGGAACACAGCAAAAAACCACTATCCTCCGAAGTAGACCTATCGGACCAAGAGCAAATGACTAGCCACAAATCAAGTGAGATTCCGTCCTGAAACTAACTTATAAACAAATCTAACACCCCTAAACCCCAATACCTACATTGTCAATCAAACACAGCAAAATAAGGTTTATGATAGGAATACAGCAAAACGACTCTAGGCCTCTGCAGCAGACCCATAGGATCAAGAGCGAAAGACTAGCCAACCAAAGACAAATGGGGTTCCGTCCTAAAACCAATTGTTATAATGAGAAGCACCCCCACTAACACTCCTAAATCTACCATGTGAGGTTCCGTCCTAAAACCAATTGTAAACTAATCTAACACCAGTAAATCTACAAATGTGAGAGAATGCACCATAACACACATGAAAAGAGACATCGACATTAAAAGAATATAAAACCGAAAACAACAATAAACTAATGAAAAGGAAGTACCAGCAGCAAGACCAGGGCAAATTGGAAGGGGCTTTCCACACAACTTAGTACCCTGAAAAGCCGAAACCGGCATTGCAGCAAGACTAACCGGAATAGTACCATTCAACAGATTATTAGACACATTAAACTGATCCAATTTCAGCTTCCATTCGGGTAAAACCCCGGTTAACTGATTATTCTCAAGATACAATGTTTTCAACCTAGGCAAATTCTTAAACGACCCAGAAACTTCACCAGTAAAATTATTATTACCCATATTCAAACGAACAAGATTTTTTAACTCGGATATAAACCCAGGAATTACTCCACCCAACGCGTTATCCTGCAAATAAAGACTACGCAACTGAACACATGACCCGAGATCCGACGGTAAATTTCCTGACAATGCATTAAACCTGAGAGACAGTAATTTCAGTGAGGTAAGATTTTTAAAAATCCCAGTTGGGATTTCACCAGACAGTGAAAATCCAGGTAACTGTAATCCAACAACGACGTCGTTTCGACATTGTACCCCATACCAAGAACATGGATTTGATTCAGTTTTCCATAAAAGCGTCCGACCTCCTACCGCTTCTCGTAAAGCCAGCAATGCGGATCTGGTAGAAACCGGATCCGCATTTCCTGACTGAAACATTACCAAGTACAACAACAACAACAACAAACTAAGAAACACATTGTTATAAGAAACAAGGTGTTTCATAGTTGAAATTAACTGCAGCAAGTGTGGTCACACTGGGACTGGGAAAATGGGGTTAAAAAGGGGTAAAAATGAGGTTTTGAAGGAAGAGGATTAATGGGGAAAAGGAGGTGGTTTAAGAGAGAATGAATGTGAAGAGAGAAGAGCTTTAAAAAGTGTGGGGGAGTGTGAGTGTGTGTGTTTGGGGAGTAGAGGAGGAGGAAGTAGTAGTACTAGTAAAAGTGAAGATAACAGCCTGGTTTTGTCATTAAAACCCTACCTGCTTTTTCTCCATTAAAGTAGTTGAGTTTAGCTTTTTTATTAAACCCATACTTGCTTTCTTCTATGTCACAACTCACAACAATGTAGTGAATGTACACAAATTTTAAAGTTAGAAATTGCAATCCGTTTTGCTTATGACGGGTCGGATTTGAAGACGGGTAGTTTGTGAGAGGAAATGAGTAGAGGGGACAAATGAGGAACAAGGAGGGACCCCCATGTGCTTCTCCACTCACCATAAATGGGGTTTTTTGTGAGGGGATACGGTACTCCCGTCACAAGTAAGAATTTGTGTAGAAATTGACCTGATAGACTGGGTAAACGGGTTAATTGGATCGGATTTAGATCAGGTTAGTTTGAGTTGGGTTACTTTTGGTTTGTAAGAGTTTGGGTCAGATTGATTGGGGTCGGGATATATTGGGTTTAGGTCATTTTAGGTTAACTATTTTTATTTAAATATAATTGAATGTGTGTAATAATAAACATTTAGGTCTGGTTATATTTTCAATCGGGACAATTCGGGTTATTGGTCAAGCTTGATTTTAAGTTTTGGGTCTCGGGTACGGAGTTAGTTTTTGCCAGATCTACAAGTTGGTCATGATTAAGATTATCATATTCATGTCATTCTTAAATTTAAAACGAGTGAAGTACTAACTCGTAGTGGGACAAACTTTTTGCCATTTTAAGTAGTTTTTTTTTGTTTCATTTAACTATTTGACATGTTTCATATTTAAAATGGATATAGTTGATTTGAATAAGAATTCGTGAAAATCGACATACGTATTTTAAAATGATGACATGTCAAATATTCCAAGTAGTTGTGATTTGGCTCTTTTAATCTTAAGATAGACATATTCATCTTAATAGAGACTAACTAATAATTAGGCAATTGATCACGATTTGTAGTTAGGAGGCGAAAAAATTTTAGAAAATGAAACTAGTAATGTAAAATACTAAAAAGGAAAAAGTTTTTAATAAAATTTTAGAATTTTTATTGTCCTGATGACGAGTCTCCCTACTAGCCCGTACTTAGCTCCGCTACTAGCCTAAAAAGTATGAATCATCTTCATTTCTTTTTCCTACTATTTTCTCGAATAGATCAATTTTAAATCATTTTTCCTTCATTAATCTCCACTTTTAATAACTCATTGTTAAATTGTTTTGTATCAAAATCCAGAGAAAATGAAGAAATGGAAAGGATTCAATTTTAATCTAATTAAAAATGGTTAATGTTTTTTCCCTGCATTTTAATTATTAGGTTACCTATTTCACTTTTGATTGTCTTATAGCGGACGACGATCGTAGTATATCTTAGGAGACTAATCAAAACTTTATACTCCCTCCTATTCATAATAATCTTCCTCTTTCATTTTTGCACAAGGATTAAAGAAACACACTACCTCACCATATAATTTAATTTGGATCACACAAATACAATACCCCACCCTACAATTAAATTTGGATCACACATACACTACCTCACTCTACAATTAAATTTGGACCACACAAACACTTACCAAAAAAGAAAATATGAAAGTTATTGTGAATAGACGAAAATGAAAATAGGGAGGGTTATTATGAATAGGAGGGACTCGAGGGAGTATACAACAATGAAGTATAAAATTCATATATAAAGTTCTACACAAATTCTCACTTGTAACGGGCACTATCTGTCACAAGCTTGTGACGAACAGTTGCCCTCTCACAATAAGGCAAGTGGGTGGACAAATGGGTGCTCCATTATTCCCCACTTGTCCTTCCACTTGCCTTATTATAAGAAGGATATTATCCGTCATAAGCTTGTGACGAATAGTATTCGTCACAAGCAAGACGCTTTGGTTGTTCTATCCTTATAAAACACTCTCTCATCAATATACACACTACAATTGAACCTCACCTTCCATTACAAAAAACCAACAAACCTCACCTTTGATTAGAAAGACTTTACTCAATAAATACCAATGACTATATGTAACTTCTTAATGAAGTCCAATTTGATTAAAACATAATCACTATAGTTGCTCACAAATCATAGTGTTCAATAATTATATTATTTTTTTAAAAAAAAAAAACAATATTTAAAGATATTATGAGCATGGTTCAAAATCGCGGTATCAGTCATAATCGCAGCAGAGGTATAATCGGTGCTTAATCAGTCGTTGCAGGTGACTCGCGACAATATTTAAAGATATTATAAACATGGTTCAAAATCACAGTATCAGTCATAGTTGCAGCAGCGGTATAATCGGTGCTTAATCAGTCGTTGCAGGTGAATCGCGGTAATTCTCGGATTTTGCAGGCGATATCTCATACTGGTAAAATGAAAAACCGATACAACTCGACCGATACGATACATCTCGGCCGACTAAATACAGGGTAAGGCTCCGTTTGGCAATGCATTTCAGGTACCTTATTTGGTCAAAATAGTTTATTTGACCAAAATTTCAGGTACCTTATTTTTTTGTAAGTGTTTGGTAAAATCATTTCAGGTACTTAAAATGACTTTTCAAGTACCTGAAATGAAAAGCTACTCTAGGTAGTTTTTTAAAGTGTCAGGTACCTGAAATGTTATGCTTTACATATTTAACCTTTATTAAATTTAATTTATTACAATTTTTAATGTTCTTTTATGTCATTTTACAAAATATCAGTTACCTTTTTAGCTAGTTTACCAAACACTTTACAATTAATCAGCTACCTTATCAGTTTTCAGTTTTCAGCTAACTTTTCATGTATCTTTTTAGTTTCAGGTACCTTATCAGGTTTTAGGTACTTTTTCAGTCAGTTTTACCAAACAGAGCTTATTTTCACCAACATTGCAATTAACAATTAATGCCTTAACCTTGATATTTTTTTTGGTACAAAAAAAGAGGGGCTAGGCCCGAGTTCTGAGGAGCTATTATACGGGAAATAGCTATCTCAAGGATGTCTTTACGCAAAACAGTCCGCAGCTTCGCCGGTGGATAGTCGATAATTGTGATATTAGTGTTTGAAATTACCTCTTGATTTGCTAGCCAATCCGCTGCTCTGTTAGTTTCCTCAATTTTAACCGTCCAATTGTCGTCCAAAATGAGATATTTGCACCTATTGACTAATGCTCGAAGGTTGTTACTTACTAGTAGAGTATCTGTAACAAGCTCGATACATGGGGAGTTGTCCATGTGGACCAGTAATATATCAATATGAAGCTGTTTAGCTCTTTCTAATCCTGACACCAAAGCTAAAAGTTTAACCCTCATAGAGGAGCAAAACCCGCTTGAGCAAAAAATAGGCTTTTATAAAGTTACCCCGTCTAATATCTAAATAGACGTCCACTATCTGCAGGACACAAATTACCTTTAAATGCTTCGTCAGTGTTTAAGAAGGGCCATCCATGAGGCGGTGGGAGCCACCTAATAAACACTTCCTTTTTGTCAGAGCCTGGTGTTGGAATGAAAAAGGTGATCGATCAAAGGCTCTCTTAGACGTTGCGGATTGCTAAAATAAGAAGCCTCGAGGATCGATGGGGTTATCCTCTTATCCTCATCGTGCCCAAAAACAACATTATTAGGCCACCTCCAAATTCACCAACAAGTAATTGCAAAGTGCATCGACCAATCATTAAGTGTTATAGGTCACATATTTTAAAGTTGGGTAAAAGGTCACATAAAACGGTTAATTTGACTATATTACACCTTATAACACTCGGGAATAATATAATTATTGAAACTCAAAATTCTTATAAATTACACTGTTTATCGCTCCTGCTTTGAATTGTACCGGTTGAATTCGGAGAGCGGATAACCTTTTTCTCCAAAATCGAATACTAAATAAATTCTCTTATATAAGCAAGTGGTATGATACTTGACCCGTTTTATTTTTAAGACGAATATATAGGTTTTAAGAGAGATATTTGTTGTAGGTTCGGACTCGGATCAGACTTGACCGAAAGTCTTTAGCTCCTGTATTTTTCTGATTCGAATTGAACAGTTACGACTTAAAAGTTTGATACAATGATTTTTTTTTTGAGGTTGTACTAGACCGAAAACCGATCACTACATATTTGAAAGGAAAATGAGTTAGCGCCACCAGATGACGCCCAATCTCGACGTCACCCTCTCATATGACAGAAATGGGACCCCAATGATAATGGATGTATCCATTATTATTAAAAGGGGACCCCAACAATAAGGGGTGCATGTAAGAGGGTGGCGTCGAAATTGGGCGCCACCCGGTGACGCCATATCATTATCCTATTTGAAATCTTAAAAATTAGACTGAAATGTAATTATTGATCCGAAACTGACCTACATGCAATTACTTCCTACTACTAAATATTTACTACTACTACATATGACTAGAGTATGGACCAGTGACCACTAGTCCCTTGTCCAGTACATATGACTAGAGTATTACATATTTACATGGCAAAATGAAACTGCACAAAATAAACATACATTCTCTCATTTTAAAGATTTCTTAGCACCAGGCCATATCCATTAATATTTCTTAATATTACAACCATGTCGAAGCCCTCCATTTCTCTTCTTCTTCTCCTTTTTGTTTCCCTCCTCACTTTCCTCTCCACCGCTACTACTCCCGTTGACGAGACTGAGCCGGTCCTTACAACCTGGCATAAAAGTCGGGTGGATCAGATGGTGATAACCATCGTGCTACTTCTTGTACTCTTGGCGGTCGGAGTAGGTGCCGCTATCTACTGGTTTTTTTTCCACACTCAGCGGGTTCAACCTCAGCCGGAAGTAGAACTCGCCCAGGTGTAAGCGGGTCGATACCAGGGCAGTTAATGTGTGTGTTTTTATTGAAAATTATGATTATATTCAGCCAGTGTAAATCAAGCTTCTATGGAGTTTGACTTTCCATGTTTATGGCAATTCGGAGTGTAATAAAATTCATAATTTCATTTTCCAATTTTTAATGTTTTGCATGGCCTCTACTTTTTTTTTTTTTGTATTTAGATATTAAGTTTAACATAACAAATAGCTAGTTTTGTGACCAAATTCATTTTTTTAGTAGGTTTCATCGTAATTGTTTATAAATCTTGCGTGATTATTGAATTTCAGAGTAACAAATAATGAAATAATTATTGTAATATCGTCTTAAAATACGAGGAGGTCCTTCTACAAACAAAAAAATCTTATATGTTCCAAGTAATATGAGATAGTGACATAGGGTGGTCCATCATTAAGGCATAATCATGAAAGCATTGTTTAATGTTTACACATGAAGTCTTGCAAATCCTATTATTTTCTCATTTATTCCATATATGCTGTAAATAGAACATGCATGTTACTATGTTAGAAAAATGCTAGATATATAACCTTATTAAACTTTCAAGAAAAAATAGGACTAGCTAGTGATGATATGAGTTTAATTACTCCGCAATTCCATCAGGAGCGCACCTAAAAATAAAATTTTGGGGTAGCGAATTTTTTTATATCATTTTACTCTTATGTTACACTCTCAATTTTAAGAATATTTGGGTGGTGAAAATCGATAATTTTAACCATTTTGTAGGAGTGAGGGGTAGCGAGTGCAACCCCCAGAACCCAAGCTAGACGGTCGTTGGTTATATCATATTCTCGTCCACCTAGAACGAAACTTAGATCGTCCCTTATAATACCGACACACTGTAAAAAGACTGTCTAATAGAATGCAAAATATCGAATTTTTTTACAAAGATTCAAACAAAAAGCATATGTTATGTTAGGAAAAAATCAAAATACCTCATTGAAGTCAAGGGGGTTGCCTAGAAATATTAAAGGGGACCATGTATGGGTTGCTAAATTTGTAATTCAGTTTCACATCTAGTACATACATAACATTAAAACAAACCCCAATCTATATTAAAGATGTGAAATCGAGGGTATAGCTTCCTACTTCCACAATGTGAAATTGATTTGAAAATAATAAATTAAAAAAAAATGAGCTTAAAAATGAGTTTTTGGTACCTAAAGTTAAAAGGACATCATTTTACGTAAATCATACTCCCTCCCATACTCTCTTTTCTTCCCCATTTCCTTAAACGGATTATTCAGGTTTTTTTCCCCTTTCTTATTTTGATAAGTTTTTTTATTGATATTATACTCTCACCTCTCTCCAATTATCAAACTCCACCCTCTCTTTTATTAATATTTAATTCTAATTATTCATACCTCTCTACAATCATTAAACCTCACTTATATCCAGGGCCGTCCAATGAAATTCGGAGGCCTAGTTCCAAATATTATAGGGAGACCCTTATTAAAACCGTTTCATATTTTTTTGGAGGTATTTCACAAAAAGTTAAATTTTCGTTCCAGAATCTATATAATACGTATTTTTTCAAAATCTCAAATATTGTAAGTTAGATTAAAAAAATGTGTTGGTTCAAACACATATAAATTGTATTAGCAATCAAATGAAAGTTATGGTAAATGAGCTCTTTTTTATGGAAAGTAAAATTATAAAGCCAACAAATAAACCATTAATAATTAGATAAATAGCAAGACACTATAAAAAAAATAATCAAATCAAATCAAGAGATAAGAGTCGACCCCGCGTCTCTTTTTTTTTTGAAAAAATTTAACAATCAACTTGCCACTAGATTACTATTCTTTTACTACGAAAGAAATACATCATAAAGTATATATAAAGTTTTCTTGTCAGGAGGCCTATCTAGAGATTGGGCCCCGGTTCTTAGATCCGAGTGAACCTGCTAAAATACGGGTCTGCTTATATCTTTTATTAATATTTAATCTCAATTCTTTATATCTCTCTCTAGAGATGGCAATCCGGGTCGTGCCTTGGTGGGCGGCACGAGCCCGACACAGCCCAACGACGGCCCGACGGCTTAGAGCGGGCTCCGACGTCAATTTTGGTAAATCTCCGTGCCTAAGCCCGGCCCGGCCCATACACCGAGGGGCACGACACGCACCAGGCACGGCGGGCCTAACACGGCACGGCCCATGATGGGCCCGCATGGTGAGATTGATCCGTTGAGTGTGTATTCTCTGGAAAAGTGGAATGGAAATGTGATGGTTGTACTTGTTGCTTCTTGGACTTGGACACTTGAGTGACTTGCCTTGGGACTTGTGATGACATTTCTTTTTATTTTTTGTTATTTTTATTTTTTTTATGTCTGGAATATATCAATATGGGCTGTTGGAGATTCGGAGGCAAGCAATCCAATATTTCTTAACAATTAATTTATTGTCAACAAAATAATGGCTATCTCGATCTTTCACTCACAGTCCCCTATGAAGCCCGCCTTTCGGTTTGGTCCGGTTAAGATTGGTAGTCCCAGCCAAGTATCATTTATATTATTTCTGACTTTGGAGTATGTGTCTGTTGGAATATATTTTGTCATGTCCGCTATTATTCGTTCGTGTCCGACATGCAACACGATGATTAAATTAATTATCAAAATAATATACCGAGTAGTTGATTAGTCGATAGGTTACTAATATTTAATAAAATACAAGTAAACTAATATTTAATAAAAATATATACTCAATACTAAAAATATAACAAATTAACAATTATAAAACAATTTTAAAAAAACTAAATTAATAATAAAAATGGCCCGCCCCATGGGCACGACACGAAAGGCCCATAGGCCAGGCACGGCCTAGGCACGAAAAAGTCTGTGCCGGCACGCGAGCCGCGGCGGGTGTTAAGGTTTTTGGGCCCGGCACGGTCAGCCCAATAGCCGTGCCTGGGCCGGGCCATTTTGGGGGCAAAGCACGGTGGGCCGGCCCAGCACGGCCCACTGCCATCTATATCTCTTTCCAATTATCAAACCCCACCCATAATATAATTCTTCATCTCTTAAAAGAGGAAGAAAAGAGAATATGGAAGGGAGTATTATATTTACTCGATGAGATAAGCTAATAAAGATATTTTTTTTAATTAATATCATTGTGAATGTGAAGATTCCTACTCCGTACTTTACATGATTCTCAAAAACTCATACTCTGTATGAAATTGTGTGGTGTATGCTGCATACAACAACCATTTTTTATGTGATATTTAAAATATTAAACTTATTCCATTCATACAATGATCCTCCAAAAGCTTATTTTATAAAATTTAATGTGCAACTTAACAAAATTAATCAAATATGGAGTATATTATTTGACCACTAATACTTTTGTGAGGGCGATTTTACATAGATATATCCTAAAATGGTTTGTTTTGATAACCTTAGGCAACCATATGAGACATGAGAATGCATGCAACCTTTGTGTAAAGTGATTTTGTGCATTTAGTTTTATCTATATGGAATAAAGTCAAATGGAAAGGCTTTTATCTACCCCTCTAGCAAAAAAGGGTAAGGATTGCCTACTATGTATTTATTTGGTAGAATTATGACACTGTAAATTGTTGTTGGGATGTATTAGAACTAGATAA
>JAOWBH010191096.1:6702-18104 GCA_028566215.1 Silene coronaria
ACTCAAGGTTTTGCTAAAGTCATTGCCAAACACCACAATTTACATCTTCGTCCTTTGGTAAGAATTTTTTTATAAATTCCCACAAATTATTTACTAGCAAATTTATATATTCCTTCTAATTTATTTTTATTTTTATTGTTAAAAAACAATTGAATTTAAGTAAGCGGTTTTTTCTTTCTGCTTAAATTCTCACTTCACTTTAAAATCGCTATGACACCAAAAGGTCTAAAATGTATAAAAATTAGAGAAATATAAGGAATGATTAAGTCGAATAACGAAAACTTCTTTATTTTTCTTCGGTACAAAGCAGACACATGTATTATTAATTTATTTTACGTTTAGTCTAATTTTGTCAATGGCCTATGCTTATATTTGGATAATTTCTTTTCTACGTAAAATGGAGACATGGAGGTAGTTAAATTGTCTTCAATATTCTCTCTTAAGGAGGCACATAAACTGTTACTCGGTATTATATATAGAACTAACAAAATAGGTCAACCAATAGTAATAGAGAGTATATACGTCTAGAGGTGGTAAATGGGTCATTCGGGTCGGGTCAGTTTGGATCGATCGAGTCATTTCGAGTCTATCATACATTCTGGATCGAATTGGGTCATTTCAGGTTTCGGGTCACTTTTGGGTGACCTTTTTACCGGGTCACTTCGGATCGGGTTACTTTCGAGTATATGTCTTTTTGGGCCTGGTCGTTTTCGGGTTAATAGCTAAAACACTTTAGTTATGACTATTTTGATTAAGAAATAGTATTATTTTGCAAATTTAACTATTTATTAGGGATGGTTGTAACCAATAAAACTCTATTCCATATATATTAACATTAATTTGACTTAGTATTTGTCGTTTCCGATCAATTTAAAGTCATCTTAGTTCGGGTCAATTACGGGTCGGGTCATCTTGGGTTGGGTCAACATTGGGTCAATTAAGTTTTGAGTCGGGTCTGGTCAATTCGGGTCATATTTTGGTCCAAAAAGTCCGGGTTATTTTTGGGTCTCGGGTCAGCTTTGGTAGCTCTATATACGTCTATCAATGAGTCGAATCATCTATCTAAATCGAATAGCATTTGATCCGCACCCGTAAAAACGCCTATCGACATATGACTGTCTTAAGGAAGACCAATTAAGTTAAGATCACTTTAAGTCTTAATTATGTATGTTGTATTATGCTTTTAAGCAGAGTCAGTCATATTCGATCGTGTGTTGTGGGGGTAATTGACCTGTCTGGAAATAAGAGTAGCTTGACAAACTTTTTGACCTTGAATTATAAGCAAAATTGATTGATTGATTGATTAATTGATTAATTAGCCAATTAATGTCAAGTTTTTTCCAGATTTTAATGGTCAAATCATTATCGTTAATTGTACTGCAGATTGACTGTCTACAGGAAGACGGACGCATTTTATTTGTTGATGGCTCTTCCGTCATTGCTGATACCATCATTTACTGCACCGGGTATGTACCACAACTAATTTAGCTCTTCTTATTTGTGACGCTCACAAATTTGTGAATTATGACTTTCATAACTCATAGCCTTTGTCGTCGCAAATTATTGATCTTCACAAGTAAAACTTGTGGTACTAAAACCACATCCACTCATGCAATTTATTAAACTTGGCAAAACAAACCCGACTCAAAAAGGTTGACTCGAGACCTGAAATTAACCCGAATTGCAGCACCCAAATAAGACCCAAAACCCGAACTAACCTAACTCGCCCCGAACATGACCTGAGGTTTGTTGGCCCAATCATAGTTTATGTTGGTATTCGTATTGTTTTCCTTATTATTTTTATTATCATTCTTGTTTTCGAAATTACGCTATGAGTTATAATCGCGAGAAATAAGTTGAGTAATTAGATTACATTTGTACTACAGTACTTTGGTGACATGTTATTGAGTAGATTGATACGAAGTAGTACTAAAGTCGGATAAAAAGTGGCTAAAAGAGGCATATTAGTGCGTGATTTATTGAGGCTTGCTAACATTAGACTATGCTATATTAGTTCATTTTGTTTTATGATGGAAATGTTCACTTTTTAACGTACAAAATTACCAAAAAAAAAGCATATATACCATGTTATGCTTTTTCTTTGTGCAAAGTGAGCAATAAGGGCAAAAGCACTTATTTCACTCACAACTCACTAGACACAACTCACTGTCAATAATAATAAGAGGAGGGGGACCTGGATTTTCAAAACTCAACTTATATGATTCAAATACGCAAAATTTGTTACAAAAAACCTTCTTAAGTCTACGTTCAAGTGCCTAAAACACGGTTGGAATCTCCCTTGTGTTTGTCAAGTGATCTGTCTTAGACACATGCCTATTTTCATATTCTAAGAGCATCCGCAAAGGTGAGGTACCTCATATTTTCTCTTTTTTTTTTCTTATTCGTCCACCTCATTTTTCACTATCATTTTCATCTACCTCCCCATTTTAGAACTATATCTCTGTAATAATGGATTCCCCATCAATACTAATTAATACCCAAAACTTTGAGAATTTCCCCAAAAGAACACAAAAAGTGCCTTGTTTTTTGGGGGGACCTCCCCCTAAAAGTATAGGGGTCCCAAATAGTGGGGATGTTAATGCAACAATGGGTGCCCCATATGAAGAGAGAGAAGACATTTGAGGAGGTAAAATGTTATCTTTACAGATGCTCTAACAAATAATTCACATAATATGTTCATAATGTCTTGAAATGTTAAACTCAAAGATTGAAACTCTCTTTTGTATAGCATTTGTTTATAATTGTCATTGTGGAAATGAGGAGACATAAATCATTGCTTATTCCATTGTAAAAGCAATTGAAAGTCATAAGTCAATAAGTCAAGAGTACTACAAGAGTTTAATAATCCCCTATGGAAGCATGCACATTGCATTCCTAATTTTCTACCAGGACTTCAGAAGGTCTTTACTTTAGTCCTGAAGACCAATTTGAATGCATTGAAGCACCTTAATTACACAAATTCCCATCTGCACTTATCTGCCCATATGGGTTGACGGATATACCCGCCACAAGTGAGACTAACTGAATTAATTATTCCAATAATCAATAGATCATGCCTAATGGGACCCACCTCATGAGTCATGAAACTCTTCTATGACATGAGGATGCTAGATTGCTAGTTGCCATGTTAAGGTGTTGCAAACCCTTTAAGGAACACCAACTACCACTCATGAGATCTTGTTTAATTTTCATAATACTCATTCAGTTAGTTTCTCTTAAAACGAACATTTCCGTCTTGAGGTTAAAACGGGTCAACTCATACCCCATTTAGATTGATTAGACAAGCTTTTTGTTAGTCCGTAGGTACATTCTACTTTTGATCGACCACTTTGATGCACACTACTTGACTCCTTATACTCGTGAGGGAGAGATCTAAGTGGTCTAACCAGACATTAAACTAGAGTATACTTAATACTCTATTCTGTCGCAATCATTTGTGTACCTTTTATTAAAATACCAATCACAATGAATTTAAATGGTAAGCAAATGATTCCGACCGGAGGAGTACCTACAATTTTTTTTTTTTTTAAAAAAAGAGCTACTCATTGCATTGCTACTAAAAATAGCATAGAAAACATGATGATTGACCATAACAAACCTTGTTTGCTGTAGGTACTCATACACATTCCCATTCCTTGACACCAAAGGAATGGTGACAGTGGATGATGACAGAGTTGGACCTTTGTATGAGCACACTTTCCCTCCATCCCTTGCTCCTTCTCTTTCATTTGTCGGCATTCCTCGAAAGGTAATCCACCAAGCCTAGACTCTAGCTTGAATCAAGTCCTAAACAGGCCAAATTTAAACGCGGTTAATCAGAACGTTTTATACGAGAAACATTGCTAACAAAGACAATGGCTTTGGCTTATGAATTTACAGCTCATAGGTTTCCCTTTCTTTGAGTCACAAGGGAAATGGGTAGCTCAGCTGCTTTCTGGTAAAAGACGGCTCCCGTCATGGGAAGAAATGATGCAGTCTATCAAAGAGTTTTATCAGTTAAAGGATGCCTCTGGCATTCCGAAACATAACACACATGATCTCGCAAACTTTGAGGTAATTTGGCTTTGTTTCGTATTACTGTTATTACAGGTCTGTTATTTGTGACATCTTATTCAACAATCTCGGATAAACTTGTTGATGTTGTCATTCTTAGACTTGTTATCAGAAAACATGTTACAATGTGTGTGTTTTATAGCAGAACTATTGTGAACTCGTCAGCTGAATGATACTACAATGTCTACTTTCTATCGCAGTACTGTGACAGGTATGGAGATAATGTCGGATTTCCGCACCTGGAAGAATGGAAGAAAGAGCTATGTTTATCAGCTCTTCAAAATGCAGAGGTTAATTTAGAGACCTTCCGGGATGTATATGATGACTTTGAACTGCTACAAGTAGCTCATCAGAGTCCTCATTTCACTCAACTCGGACCTGAAGCATTTGAATTATAGAACACCAGTCACCAGAAATTCCTGTCTGTCGGCAAATCAAAATTAATGTTATCAGCAGTACTTTATGCAGTGCAGATTTTGTACCAGGAAAAAAAAGCTAGTTTCGGTTGTGGTTCCGCAAGTTCAGCAGGTTTTTGTAGTATTGCTGTAGAAAGATCTGACCAGTGAAAGAACTGGCAAAAATAATAAGACTCTCTTAAGACCGTCTTAAGCGTGAAACGGAATCAAAGACATCTCTAGCACTGATTAATGTTCATTAATCATTACTAACCGGTCATATGGGTTGCTTTAGATCTGTTTCACGCTTACAACCGTCTTAGATAGGAATTTGTACTAGTTAGTGCCATGTAGGGAAATCTTCACTAAACTTTCCTGAGAAGTTTTTCCATTTTGATGAATGATTGTAAATTATAACAGAGCATTGACATGCTAGTTCACTTTCAGCACATGTTCCCTAGTTTACAACATCATATTGAAGCCTTAATAATGCCACTGTCAGGAAAAACACCTTGGGCCATGTTGCCAACAGTCAACATTTTTTATAAGGATCCTATGGAGCATAACAGCCAAACATATCACTTGGGCCGGGTCAGTTTGTATCCGAGTTCAAAATCTTCCATTGAACAGTTACCATGAATCTTCTGGTTCTCGATACCTCTACCCTCCATACAACAAAAACAACGACAATAGGAAAAACAATACTCAATATCTCCAGGACTCTAGCAAATAATAAGGTAAACGAGAGTCGGGTGTACATAGCCGCATCCTTTTCTTAACACAGACGGTTTTTAACTTATTAGCTCCACAGCTTCATCAATTAGGCAACATGTCTAATAAGACTAACCATACACACATTTGCTTGTTTCCCTGTCAGCGAGAATCTTCGATTTTCTTAGGACAACGAGTCCGCCTCATTATTAGTATACTATATTCAAGATTTAAGCTCAGCTTGCTTCTATGTGAAGCTTGAGTTTGCTTCTTTTGAAACCGAACGTGAAATATCGGCAAGGTATCTCAGTAAGATGGCTCATGAAAGCACAATGTTTTTGTCATTGATCCAAAGTTGCGTCAATGTCAAACTTATAAAGTAGAACTTTTCATAAAGTGTAGGCATATCAATTGATAATGGATGCTGCCAAATGCTAATTCCTGAAATGCTTACCTACCAAAACTCTTGCTGCAAGGAAAACCAACTTGATTAGAGGAATGTTTTACTCTTGCTCTTCCATTAAGCTTCCAATCCGAAGACGGGAAAAAAATTACAGTCAGAGTATCTTAAATAGGCTTTGCTAAAAATCTACGACTGTTCCACTCCATTTGCTGTAGAACAACCTAAACCTTCTCATGTTTCTGTAAAAAAAAAATGTGTACTAGGCCAATCGTCATCTGAATAATTATGACTTGCAACCAATCAATGCACCAGTCCCAAGGCGGGGCTGTAATGTAAGCTCTATGTTATCTACGGAGTAGTTATCTACTGCATTATACGTGCCTAATTGTGTTTCTGCTCAGTAAGTCCCTAAGTCTTGTATGAGGCACTCTCCTCTGAGCTGTAATCACTAATTACTCATTAACTAATCAGGACCGTCTTACCATGAGACGGTGTCATCAAAGTGTTTATGAAACGTAAGCCATCTTGACGTAACATCTGCAGGACTCACTGGACTCCTGTTCCCTCTAGGCCGTCTGTTGTCCCTGCCCCAACTCAAGACAAACTCCTCTTTCGATTCCAACACTTCGCTCGAAAATGTCGGTTCTTTTATGCCTCGAGGTTTCCTTCCCATTCTACAGGCTCTTCTACTCCTTAAATGCCAAGGAGTTCCTGCTGCTTCCATTAAGCTTTCTATTATTTGAATATCTTCAGTTACTTCAACCCTAGAAAGGGAAGTTAGAGCAGGTAAAATTTCTTGAAAGTCTTTCCTCTTTGACCTTCGCGCTTTACACTTTTGTGTTTGACTTGAAATCTGGACATGGTTTCCGCACAAATATTCTTCCGGTTTTATTTCAGCAAGGTTCAAATTCATGGCCTCAAAATCATCAGTTTCGTTATCTAGCTCAGTGGAAAAGGAATGAACTAATTCTGCAAACCATTCTAGATTCCAACTGTCAGAAATTCTGCAGTTCTGCCAGTCTTTGGTCTCCGAGAACAAAAGGTTTTTACATGACATGGAAATAATGGCCTCGGCTGCAATTTGTGCATGTTCCCCCGGGATGTCAAGCAAGTTCTCTTCGGAGTTTCCTCTAGGAGGAGGACCCTCCTCAACTTGTGGGCTAGAAGGTGCCTCCAAATCTATTCCATGAGTATATTCATCATCCGTTGTAGAAATGTTTAGGTTAATCTTAGCTGCATCTCTGAAGTCATGGTCTGCTCGAGCAGTTTCAGGGAATGGTCCATCATCTGTGGTGGGATCACATGGCAAATTAATATCAATCACTTTAAATCTTTTGTTTTTCCTCGCAGATCCGCCAGCCAAAGAATCGAAAGATCTAATTTCATTTTGCTTTGCATTATTAATGAGAGTTTTCCCAATAACAGGGTCAACCTCAGGAGCTTCGAAAAAAGGCGAGTTCAAATCAATTGAGCTTGAACCATTCACATAATTCAAGTGAACTGAAGTTATGGATGACATGCAAGCAACTGACTCCAACTTCAGCTCAGAGCAGCGACTTGAGCTTGAACCAGCATCGAACTTTTTTCCAACATTTCCTTTAATTCTGTGGTTCAATTTAGCCTTTTTCACTGAGAAATCGCCGTTGAAGGATGGAAGTGCTTGAACAACTAAACAACCTTTGCCAGAGGAGCTAATATGTACCTCGGGCTTAGGTTCTAGAAGCCCATGATTATTTTCCAAATAAATGGTTGTTGGAGGATCGTCTAACTGGGTCTTAACTTTAGCAGCCACACGGTCGACACCATCAGCTTCAACAATGAACTTGGATAGTTCGCTTGGAGGAAGACTAGCTGAAGTTGGGCCTTCAGCATGTTGCGCATCTCTTAAGGACTCCCAGTCATCACTGTCAATGTACACCTCACCCGGAAGCTCAAGGTCTAATAGCTTGCCCCCAATTTTTCTCCCCTTAGAAAAAGGATATTCATCCACGTGGCCATCATTTTGCGAAGCAACATGAATGACTGGTTTTGTAACTTTTATACAAGGGCTATCTCGAAAAGAACTGGATAATATTGTTGACGAAGAGTTTGAAGATTGGACCAATTGCGTGTGATTTAAATTAAGTCCTTTGCTTTTTATTTCAGTCATCAGTTCCCTTTGTCTTCTGTAAAGTCTATGCAATTCTTGAACCTGGCAGTAAAATTTAGACACAGTCATTCAATTGCTCATTCACACTCATCATCAGTTGGAAGTATGACTCGGAAATCTACTACAGTGTGTTCTGCTACCATGATAAAAATAGACGGATATATGGCACACAAATTAAAAATCTCTTGGATCTGTGAACATGTTTATGCAGCATTGTTCCTAACATTCCTCGCAACCACATCACGCTACCCATCTACGGCAAGATAAGGGTCCAAGTGTAACTAACCTTACCCATGTGCTGAAATCATAAAGAGGTTATTGTGGGATCTATGATGGAAGTTCATTGAGAATTGTATCAACCGACTGCTACTGAAACTCTTAAGAATGACGTTATTGGTGATCGGACAAGTAACAGAAAATGAACGCAGAGCAATGTTAAGTGCTCGCCCATAGCACAGAATCGGTTTCCAAACTACGTGCGAGGATTGCATATGATGGGATTCATGGGAATTTGAACATGTAAGTTTGGTTAGATTGCAGCACAACATCAACAAACTTAAGCAAGACGTTACCTGATCCTTAAATGTAGCTTCATGCGTGACCATTGTCTGCCGTACCAACTCCTTATAACCGAAACTAGCTCGTGGGGCAGGCAAAGTCGACACATAAGTGTTGCAATGCTCACTTCGAAAGATCCCATTGCCATTATTACTAGGCCTAGAACTACCAGTTATGTCCACATTAAGATCATAATGCGAATGATAAACTGGCAAGTAGCTGTGGCACTGCATAGCTTCCCTGTACATTACATTGAACACCCTCATTAGCAAAACAAACTTATCGAGTTCTCGGAGTACAGTCAATAACATGTATGATAGGATTAAGCAACAGAAGTATATATATAAGTTTCCAAGGTGGAAATAGGCAAGTGGATTAAGTCGGAATTTTTTTGAAAATTTAAACCGCAAACTTTATATTTATCATTGCTTTTGGTGGCATTGGCCTGTGCTAGCCACTCTCACCCCGTCGTTGATCACCCACCAACAACACATGAATTGAAATTCACGAGAATTACCAAAGCAGTGTCTTGTTTGGTTTATAGGACAATCTTTAATTCCTCGAAAATGGAAGAAGTTGTTTACCGAGTCCAAGGTAAGTGTGAACTACGGACTACGGAGTACTTTGGAATTCCACTTCCTTTCTTTAACACGGGGAAATTTGGCGATTTTAGCCATTTATTTAAACCATAAATCCACGGAATCAAACAAACGCATGTACTTCTGTTGACAGCTGAATTTCTTAAGTTGGAAACACAAGTATGTAGCCAATGTTCCTACTTCACGACCGATAATAGCAGTAAGTCTCTCGTAAGACCGTCTACACTCTACAGTGTGAAACGAATTCAAAAACATACTTCATATTTGATATTTCTAATACTTCCTTTGTCCAGGTGAATAGTTTACGCTTGCTTTATTTTGTGAGGGAAATGTAAACTATTGAATGAGACGGAAGAAGTAGATGAGCTACTTTAGATCCGTTTCACGCTTAAAACCGTCTTCAATAAAAAAAACTGTAGGATAATTATTAATTAAGCATAGTCTGTTTCATTGAGAGCATAAGCAATTTACAGCAAAATTTTAAAAATAAAATACTACTCGTACTCCATATAAATTGATGTAACATACAAAAAATTAATAGCAACCGAATTCATAAATTAAAATAAATTAGCAACCGAAAAAGTCAAAGAATTTACTACAGAGTACAAATCTGAATTCACTAGATTTACAGAAAGTCATAAAACTCAGAAAGACTGCAGTACGGAGTATTAAGTACGAATTATATTTGTAGGTGAAAGATTGTTAATTTTAACAGTAAAATCAAAATTATCAAGAATGGCAAGTTATAAAATTTGACAGAATTTCCGTCTCAAACTTAAAACGAGTCAAAATTATCAAGTAATACTTTGTAGATGAGATAAAAGCACAAGGTCTAAGGACTAGATTGTTCCATCTATTTGGGCCGTTTTAATCTTAAGATGAATACGTCCGTCCTAGACGATACCAACTGAAAATTTTCACAGTTTTGACCACATTATGACAAATCTTAGTCCCTATTTTGACTATAAAATAAATAGATTTGATGAGAAAAAAAGGAAAAAGAAAAGAATAAACCACAAAAAAATTGTCATGAAAAATGTGATTTTGTTAGAAACCCAATTTTGTAAATTAATAGCTGAAAAAAACCCATATTTTAAAATCAGTAAAAAAACAGCAAAACTAAGAATCCATATGCATAAAACAGTAAAATTGAGCAACTTTTACCTGAAAAACCACAGTAAGTATAATCCTATTGGGAGCAGCAATGTTATGGTTTCGGGTCTTCTCCGATCTCCTCCTCTCGCTAACCGATAAAATAGTATTAATTGATTAGAGTTTAAAAGGGTAAAATTTGTGGCATTGAATCTGTTAGGTTACCCATGAATGATAGATATATAGAGAGAGAAAGAAAGATGGTTGGAGAAGGGAACGAAAAACAATAGGAATGGAGTAAATGAAAGGACATACCCACCAAAATTGTTAATATAAATGATGGGTTTTTATTGCAATCCTACTATATCTTAGGACGGATATATCCGTTTCACTAAAAACGTTTGAAGTCTTGTTTTTTAAGTTGAATTGATCTGAGTTAAACTGAACCGAATTGAATTGAAATTATTTAAAATGAGTTGAATGAAA
Organism: Silene coronaria; assembly: GCA_028566215.1. Taxonomy (NCBI): domain Eukaryota; kingdom Viridiplantae; phylum Streptophyta; class Magnoliopsida; order Caryophyllales; family Caryophyllaceae; genus Silene; species Silene coronaria. The sequence continues at coordinate 17,170 of JAOWBH010191096.1, forward strand.
CTGGACTTAATCAAAATTTGTTGAGATAAATAAAGTTGAAATAAGTTCAATTGAAGTGAGCTGAATAAAAGAATTAAGCCGAAACAAACAGAGCGTAGATAGTATCTCACTTACGGACAAGTTTTTTTATCAATATCTACGTATTTTAGTTTTATCTTATTTATATTATTAGACTTATTTTAAATTAGTATCTCTTAATACTAATATTTTAATAATCCCGTCTTAAATAATAATTAGTGTTTTTAATGGAATCACATTTAAGGGAGGGTAATTGGTGTTGGGATTTTGTGAGAGTTGTGTATGTGGAAGAAAGGGATAAAGAAATGATGGGGTTGGTTTTGCTGAAAAATGTGTGAGATAAAGACTTACAAAAAGAGATAGAAAGATGGAAAGTCTTAGATTCTCTGCTCTCCTATTTATTATACTTTTGTTGCTTTCTGGCTTTCTGCTTGCAGAATTATCAACGATTCTTTTTTTTCAAGTTTTTTTATTCGGGAAATACATATTTATGGAAGAATTAGTTATTTAACACCAAAAACGATTAAAAAGTTGTGACCGTTTGAAGTTGGACGGAATGATCCACGTTCAGGCCTAGGATTGAACGCGAATGATCCATGCCTATGATTGGACGCGAATCGTCCACGTTTAAACCTAGGTCTGGATGTGTGTATGTTACACATCCAAAGTTTTATGAACTGTCGCATATATGTAAAACGATTATATCTCCCTCGTTTCTTGTATGTTTTGGCGTATGACCTACTGTTAGACCCTTAAGAAGATAAGTTATCAACTCCATTTGGAATTACTTCAATTTCATGTCTAAAATTAAGTGATGACTAGGGCTGTAAATGATTTGAGCCGGCTCGTAGAGCCCTCGGAATCAGCTCGGTCAAAGCTCGGCTCGAAATCGGTCAAAACTGATTCCGAGCTGATTT
>JAOWBH010191207.1:0-18090 GCA_028566215.1 Silene coronaria
CTTACCCTTGTTGATTTAGTTTAGACAATATCTCTTTACAAAACCCAAAGTGACACTTGACCATAGACACCCTTATTACTTGCAACTCTTCCACTTGCTTGTAGAATCACACAACCATCCCATGGATCGACCTTGACTTGCCCTTTGCTAGTTGAGTTTATAAATGTGTTTGGTTAGTTAACGACAACACCATTTATGCAGTATTTATTATGTTCACATTTAACGATTATCAGCAATTAATGACGTAGTTAAGGTTGAATACGTCATGTGCCGCAAAATAAGTTTTACTTAATTCCTTATTTAGATGGATGGATTTTGGAAGGAAAACATTAGATTAAGGCATTGAATCAAAGATTCTCATCCTAAACCTATGAAAAATCCCCTATCAAACACTAGCAATGTAAAAATGGAAACATTCATAACCCTACAATATGCAATTTAATTGCCACCTGTAAAAAAATCCAAAAATATAGCAAAGTTGATGAATAAAAGATGATTTTAGGCAAGATTCCATATACACCAGTTAATAAAGGTTATAATCGTGTCACTTAAATCAAAGTAATCCTAACTCAATACTAACGAGTAGTCAGTGATAAATAGGGTATCGAATCCACATGTAGGCTTAACACCCCCACTTACCAAAGAGCCTTTAACAAGGCCTTCCCTAGCAACTAAGGGCGTCACAGTCTTGATTACTAGAGATAGTTATATCAAATAGACCTTCAAAGAACATTTATTAAACAACATAAGGTTTAATCGATTACAATAATATCCAAATACCAAAATAATCCAAATGAAAAAGTGTGACAACTGAACATAAAATCTATAATCTCAGCTGAAGCTAATCAAACGATTAGCCAGCTGATTCCCCATCCACGTCCCATGCAATGCTCAAACATGAGCACCTGCTAAAGACACTGCTCACCATTCGTCGACAACATCGAATAGATCACAGGGGAACAAAAAAAAAAAACACAGCCACCACGGTCAGTACATCGCAACAACAATCACAATCGATAGCAATAACACAAACATAAGCAATATCAATCATCTCAATCAACCTTCAAACTCCAAAAGCCAACCATATGGATTACCCATCGCATCGGGTAATCCGCACTGCCAGTGGGAGACCGCAGCCTAGCCACCAAAATCCCCGCTCATCGCAACGAGCGAAACTCAGATTATTAATGTGTACATCCTCCTTGTGATGAGAGTCATAAGGGGCGATTCATGGGGGTGAAGTCCATCTCCCAACAATGGCCTCACAATCACAATCACAATCACAATACCATATCATTTCATCATCATCATACAACAATAAAGATAGTGACCGAGTAGGAAAACCCTACCTTGAAAGCAATCCGATCAACACAATCAACAGTTAGAAATGATCTTCTACAAAGTCACCACCTATAACAATAATAATCACTATTACTATAACAATCATCACCATCCTAACAAAACTCTAAGCCAAATCTGATCTAGGGTTAAACAACTGATTAAATGAACAATTACATAATAAATGAGACTTACTACGCGCAAGAATGTGCAAGTGAGGGAATCCGACGATCGATCAAGACAAATCCTTGCTTAAATGGTGATTAGAGTGATTAAGGAGGGTGATTAGAGTGATTAGGGAGTGTGATTGGGAGTAGATTAGGGTTTCTGAAATGATTATGCCGAAATGACGAATTTATAATAACTCTAATCACTCTAATCAAACCGCTCAGATACCGTTAAATAGACCGGCACTCGGTCAAGTACAATCAGCACTCGATCGAGTGCAGCCCACTCGGTTGAGTGCATCAAGTATTCGGCCGAATGCACACACTATAGTAGCCAACTACGACTGTCCCAACACTGTACTCGGTCGAGAGCACCCTACTCGACCGAGTACACAGACATGGAAATACGGAGTATTACGTAAATGACCTATTTGATTGTTATGCGTACATTAATATTGCATTGTTGCATAATAGTTTAAGTAGGTTACCCTTTAATTGGCAATATAAACCTTTTCAACTAAAAAAACTAGTGTTGTGATTAGTCAACGCCAATGCTTGATCTTATTATTCATGCGATGTTGTTTAGCTTGATGACAACCTCGAACATATACACCAAATGGTTATTCAAATAAAACATACATACTCCCCCGTCTTACCAGGTTCTTTACATTTACTTTTTGACACTATTCACAACTTAATAGAAATTTTAATATTATCGACAATTTATAAGAGAAAATATAGTCATGTGAGAAAATATAGTCATGTGAGATCATCATTATCGACAATTTATAAGAGAAAATGTAAAGAGTACATTTTACTTGCTTACATTTTACAAGATCTCACATGACTATATTTTCTCTTATAAATTATCGATAATATTAAAATTTCTATTAAGTTGTGAATAGTGTCAAAAAGTAAATGTAAAGAACCTGGTGAGACGGAGGGAGTAATTATATAAGATAATTAAACACATGACTTATAAGCATTTGTGGGACAAAAGTCAAAAATCAAAATGGGACAAAATTGGGCCTCATGGCCGGTTTCATGGTAGTGTATAAGACACTCCATAGCTTGTCCATAAACTTGTATAAATGTCATATAATGACACATAACCATGTGATATAGATTGACCCACTACCATCTAATTATAAGGATAAAAATTAAGCAAAAATGTTGGCCAAACAAGGGCCATTTGGCCGGCCATATGGAGTATAAATAGAGCAATTGTTGCTCATTTCACAAGTGGATTTTTCATTCATGCATTTTGCTTATTTTTCCTCCATCTCCTTCATTCTCTCAAAAACTCTCACAAATCTTAATATTTATCAAATATTACTAAGAGTAGTAATATAAATTAATAATATTAAGTAGGTATTATTTATATTATCTAGTTAATAATATAAGTAATAATTTGGGAAAGGTCTTGGTGCAACTTCAAGGAGGTGTTCTACTTTGGGCACTTGGAGGATCATCCATTTTAATTAAGCTCAAGAACAAGATTAGTAGGTGACTAATCTTGTGCCCATAAAACCGATATCACAATGTAAGGAAAATCGTTTTCCCTTAAAATCTATTTTATTTTACATGCATGCACTAGATCACTTAGAACATAATTAATGAGTTAATTTGTAATCTAATGAGAAAGTCTAATTAGGGTTTTAATGAAACCAACACATTCAACATAAGAAATTAGAACCAAAGGAAAGAGCAATAGATAAATTAGGAGAGTTTAGAGAGTCATACAATGTTAAAGTTGGAAACTTTGAATCAAATTACACCAAGAAATGAAGCTTACCCTTCCATAATTTGATTACAACCCAAATATTGAAGGAAGATTAACATGAAAATTAAAACATAATTGTTTTCTTATTACAATAACTCCAGGTTGAAAGATAATAGTATGATATATTTTTTTAGATCTCAAATGGCCAAGTATTTATATGACAACACTCTTTCCTAGGTCAGGCGGAAAAAATGGGCCTCCAACAACGCTTAAGACAACTTCAAGATAACGTGGCCCCGATGAAACTGTAGGTTGCGGGTGGGACTGCAGGCTGCGGTTTAGGCCTGTTTATTTGCTTCAATTCTTGCTCTTGATTCCTCTTGTCTTGACTTTCGTTGACTTGCTCCATCAATTGGTTTAGGATCTATCGACACCGCTTGACTTAGCTCTCGTGTTGACTTCACCGTCTTATGTTCGCGGTTGACTTCCTCGGGTTTGAATTCTTCGGGTTTGACTTACCTTGACCATCATTCTTGCTTCCCCTTACAAGTCCAAGATACTCAAAACAATGCTCATACCCTAAAAGTTACAAGTTCAACCCCCATTACATAAAAATTCTCAACCATGTCTCAAAAACAAACTAAGAGACGGGAATTACAACAATTAACCAAGACAAGTATTAACACCAAACAAGTGTTAATGACCCATAATTAAGCTTGCAACTTGATTAAATAATCCTACATAACTAGACACATTATTGTGCTATCAATAACCTTCCCTAGTAGCACGCAGCCACGCACCATTTATTCTTCCTTGTACGAAGGAGTATATTCAAGAACAGTAAAGTAGAATTAATAATTAATTAATAAAAGGGTAAATTGATAACTTATACCTTTTATAACACGAGATTTCAAAACTTATACCGAAGATAATTTTTTTTCAAAACTTATACCTAAAATCTTATTTTCTTACAAATTTAACACCATATCTCAAAAAACAACACAATTGGACTGTTTTACCCTTACTATTTCAACATAAACCCTCTCCCACCTATTAACTCACACATCCACAATAACTATCACCTTACATCACCTTCCCTCCACTGGCACCACTACTGCTGCCGCCACCGCCACCCCACAAATGTTATCCCATAGGTCCCCCTCATATTAACACCTCCGACGAACCCCATCAAACACCCATAACCCTACTGAACCCATACTAGAGAACCGTCTTTTTTTTATCATCCACTCAAAAGAATTAATCCACCATGCTGCTACCACCACCACCACTTTCAATCAATCAGACAATTAATCACTGATTCATTGTTATAGCAAGGAGTAATTTCCTCAAAGTTTTTCTATCAACATTAAAATCAGTTAAAATATGAATCACAACAAAAAAAAGAATCAAGATTAGCATTAAACCCAATTTGTTTTTTGATGATTCATAGTATTCCAATGCAGATAAGCAGTACTTGAGAAGAGCGGTTTTTGATGATTTTCTGAAGTGGTAATTGGGAAATTGCATGTTTTATAGTATTCAGAAGTATTGATTGATTATAAATAGGAGATTATGGCACGAGGAGAAGTCGGTATGATGTTATGTGGGGGCAGCGATGTTGGCGGTAGCACAGGTATAAACTTATGATGGTGGTAGAATATATGTGGTGGTGGTGGAGTTTAATTGGGTAAGTTGGTGTAAGAAAGGTGGATGAGTTAACTAGCAAGGGTAAAATGGTCCATTTATGTTTTTTTTTTGAAATTTGGTATTATATTTGTAAGCAAATGAGATTTAAGGTGTAAGTTTTGAAAAAAAGTTATTTTAGGTATAAGTTTTGAAAACTCGTGTTATAGTAGGTATAAGCTATCAATTTACCCTTAATAAAATCTAATTTTTCTCCTCAGAATCGTATGTTAAAGAAATTTGGGAAGAGTTTTCTGCATATTCAATTGATAATTAAAACCATGTACATTAAGCCCTATATATACACATCCAATACACCCTACAAATATTTACTTACCTATTCTAAGGCCTAGAAATAAGGTAACAATATAAACTCAATAACAATACGATACACTAAATATTCCATATTCCTAAATATCGTCTAATACTCTCCCTCAAGTTGGGACATTCGGTAAGCCAATACCCAACTTAGACTGAAGAAAATCGAAGGCTTCTCCGCCCAAAGCCTTAGTAAAAAGGTCAGCGATTTGCTCCTTACTCCATACATGTGCATTAGAAATCGTACCACCTATTAGATGATGACGCACAAAATGACAATCGATCTCGATATGCTTCGTTCGATCATGAAAAACAGGATTCTTTGCAATGTGTAATGCCGCTTGATTATCGCAAAGTATCTCCATAGGCCGTGTATGCATAATCCCAAGCGACGAAAGAAAGAATTTTAACCAAGCAAATGAGCTCACTGGTTACGGCAGCCAAGGCTCGATACTCTGCTTCCGCGGTAGACCTTGCTACGGTTGTCTTCTTTTTCGCCTTCCATGAAACCGGTGAATTTCCCAATGCCACGTAATGCCCGGTTAAGGATTTCCTCGACACGGGACAACTAGCCCAATCGGAGTCCGAGTATCCTCGCAAAAAAAAATCATAATCCTTACTTATCACAATTCCTTTACCTGGACTTCCTTTGATGTAACGAATAGCTCGATATGCTTCCTCCAAATGTTCCTTTCTCGGAGCATGAACAAACTGTGACAATATGTGTACGACATACACCAAATCCGGCCTCATTATCGTTAAATATATTAAACGACCAACTAGCCTTCTATATTTCATGGGATCCATCAATATATATCATTCTGCCAATGCCAACTTATGATTTGGCTGAATAGGAGTGGTTACAGGCTTTGCTCCCTTCATGCCAGCTTCTGCATTTATCTCTATCGCATATTTACGTTGACTGAGAAATAGCCTCATGGGACTGTGTGCCACTTCTATCCCCAAGAAATATTTTAGCTTCTCAAGATCTTTTATTCCGAAACTACGATCAAGGAAACTCATAAGTCTAGAACTAGCCTCGTCAATGTTGCTCACAATTATCATGTCATCGACATATACCAAAATTCCAAGAAAAACACCATCTTTATTATACGTAAACAACGAGTAGTCCGCTAGCGACTGCACAAAACCATACTTGGTTAAAGAATTCGTCAATTTTGCAAACCAATTTCTTGAAGCTTTGCTTTAACCCATACAATGACTTCAATAGACGACATACTTTATCCGGCCTATGACCTTCAAAACCGTGTGGCATCCGCATATACACTTCCTCACTCAAGTCTCCGTATAGGAAAGCATTATTAACATCCAATTGTGCAATAGACTATCCCTTCGCTATAGCTTGTAACACCCTCACTTACCAAGGAGCCTTCAGCAAGGCCTTCCCTAACAACCAAGGATGCAACAGCCTCGATTGCCCGAGGTAGTACATATCAAATTAACAATAAAAGAACAACTTATATAAATAAAAGTTTAGTCAATTACAAAAGAAATAGTTTAAATACCAATACATCTGACAAATGATAACAATGTCTCACGACTCAGCGAAAATAAATAAATGTTTAATGACTCAGCGAAAGTTAAAAGCAAAACACGTGATCATGCCCCATGCACCCCATGCTAGATCAAACATAATCACCTGCCAATAGCTTCTCACCATTCGTCAACACCGAATGGATCACAGCTGAAACACAACGATCAAGCGTCAGTACTAATATAACAACATGATGCCATCAACATGAAATACAACAAACCACATCACCAACCACCAACTTCACAACCGCCCTTCAATTGGATTACAGCCGCAACGGTAATCTCTCCGCCAGTGGGGGACTACAGCCTTTCCCACCTAAGCCCCACTCGACGCACGAGCGTATCTGAAATTATTAATGTGCATGTCCCCTTCCGTGATGGGAGTCATGAGGGGCGAAACTCGGAGGTGAGACCGTCTCGTAACGACTCACAAATCACAATCATATCAAATCATCGGCACCACCATCAACCGTCACAACCAACAACAACATCATCTACAATATCATTATTCATCATCAACAACATCAACAATATCATCAACAATGTCAATAGTAGTAAATCATATATCAAGCATCATAGACTGAGTAGGAAAATCCTACCTCAAAAGCAACAGCAATTCAAATCAACAAGCGCTAGAATTGCTCCTCTACGAAGTCGTCACGTAATGACAACAATCAAACCTACTATCAATGATCTATGATTAATACATGAATCCTTAATTCAAAACTGATTAGGTTAAAAACAAGGCTATAATCAAATTGGTAGATTAGAGACAACTTACAACGTGAGAGAGAACGCTACTCAATCCAACGGCAAGGAATCCGATATCTTGCTAGAAATATGATTAGGGTGATAGGGGAGTGATTTGAGAGTTAAAATGTTTTACTGAGTGAAATTGACGGAACAAGGTAATTTATATCATCCCCTAATTACCCTAATCTAAATGCTCGGATTACGCGTAATAAAAATATCACTCGATCGAGTACTTGAAGTACTCGGTCGAGTGATGACTACTCGGTCGAGTACCACAAGTACTCGGCCGAGTGAAACAACTCCAACATCAGAATATTGGATCGAATTACCCAAGTGAAACACTCAGTCGAGTAAGCTCTACTTGAACGCGTACCAAGACCACTCGACCGAGTAAGCTCTACTCGATCGAGTGTCTCAGCCTCAGAATACGGAGTATTAAAATATCTCCCACTTAGGAATGAACTTCGTCCTCGAAGTTCACACCACGCTCACAACTCTACCAACAAAGACTTACACCCACCGGTAAAAAGACTCGAAGTTACGCGAAATGGTATAGCACTTTGCTAAAAAAGTTCATAATAGTTCCCAATATCATAACGAACGGTACTAAAACGCGACGCGATCATCTCCTACCCCACTAAAGAAATAAGATCACGTCCTCATAACCAACGTACCTGATCGAAGAGGTGTGGAAACCGTTTCCGCAAGGACTCCTCGGTCTCCCAGATAGCCTTCTCGTTGTGATTTGTCCACAACACCTTGACCATAGAAGTTTCACCGGTTCTCGTTTTGCGTACTTTCTTGTCTAGGATCTTCTTAAGAACTTCAACATAGGTGAGTGCCTCATCTAGCTCGATCGTCTCCGCCTCAAGTACATGAGGCGGATCACTGACGTACTTCCCCAATTGAGATACATGGAATACATTATGGACCCGATCAAGAGCCGGTGGAAGTGCTAAACAGTAAGCTACTTCCCCGATCCTATCTAGTATCTTATAGGGACCAATGAATTTTATGACTTAATTTCCCTCTCTTACCGAAACGCATTACACCCTTCATTGGCGACACATTCAATAGTACTTTGTCACCAACTTGGAACTCAACATCTCGGCGGTGAAGATCTGCATAACTTTCTACCGATCCTGAGCCGCTTTCATTTTCTGACGAATTAGATGCGCTTGTTCAACCATATCCTGAACCAGCTACGACCCTAAGACCACCGCTTCCGAACTATCATCCCAGCAAATCGGACTGCGACATTTTCGTCCAACAACGCATCAAATGGTGCCATACAAATACTCGTGTGATAGCTGTTGTTGTAGGAGAACTCAATCAGATCGAGACGATCCTCCGGAGAACCCCCGAACTCCATCACACAAGCTCTCAACACATCCTCAATTGTCTTAATAGTCCTATCCGTCTGACCATCAGTCGCAGGATGAAATGTCGTGCTCATCTTCAATGTAGTTCCCGTCAACTCTTGCAATTCATACCAAAAATGCGAAATAAATCTCGCATCTTGGTCCGAAATAATGTCTAGCGGAGTACCATGAAGCTTCAACACATTCTTTATATAAGCAAGTGCGACCTCGATCTTGCTCCAAGTATCCTTCATTGGGATGAAATGCACTGATTTGGTTAACCTGTCGACGATCACCCAAATCATATTGTTCCCCCTTTTCGATCGCGGTAACCCCACAATGAAATCCATGGAAATCTTCTCCCGCTTCCACATTGGTACTTCCAAGGACTGAACCTTCCCTTGCGGTCGCCATTGCTCACCCTTGACCCTCTGGCAAGTCAAACATCTAGCCACGAACTCAGCCACATCCTTCTTCATATTCGGCCACCAAAAGGTTTTATTAAGGTCCTTGTACAATTTGTCTCCACCCGGATGGATGGAATATGGATTACAATGTGCCTTAATCAGAATGGTTTTCTTAATCTCACTGTCATCGGGAACACAACATCGGCCATCAAATCGAACACTCTTATCGGTATGAATGGAAAACCTCGAAGTTACATCTTTCTCTACCATCTCCTTCCAAGATTTGATCTTAGGATCATCTAATTGCTTAACCCGAATTGTGTCATAAAGCTCCGGTTTCACGGTCAAGTCATTAATGGTGTCACCCTTCCTGATCATGCAAATCCCTATGTTTCTCACTTTCTTTCGCAGTTTCATCAAAGACATCGCAGTGATCAAAGAATGAATGCTCTTCCTACTCAATGCATGGGCAACTACATTTGCTTTGCCCTCGTGATAGATGATTTCCATGTCGTAGTCACATATCATCTCTATCCATCTTCTCTGTCGCATATTAAGGTCACGCTGAATGAAGACATACATCAAGCTCTTATGGTCCGAAACACCTTAAATTTCGCACCATACAAATAGTGCCTCCAAATCTTCAAAGCAAAATCCACTGCGCTCAATTCCAAGTCATGAGTAGGATAGTTTACCTCGTGAGATTTCAGCTGCCTCGTCGCATAAGTTATAACTCTCCCATTTTGCATGAGGACACAAACCAAACCACACTTAGAAGCATCAGTATATACTTCAAAATTGTCACTTCCCTCCGGTAATGCTAGAATAGGAGCCGAAGTCAAACGTTCTTTCAAGGATTGAAACGCTCGGTCACAGCTCTCATCCCAGCGGAACTTAGTATCTTTTCTCATCAAAGCTGTCATCGGTCTCGCTATCTTGGAGAAATCTTTCACAAAGCAACGGTAATAACCAGCTAGACCCAAGAAGCTACGAACTTCAACTACATTCTTTGGAGCCACCCAATTTGAGACTGCCTCAATCTTGCTTGGATCCACTACTACACCTTTCTTAGAAATCACGTGCCCCAAAAATGCCACCTTCTCGAGCCAAAACTCACACTAAGACATTTTAGCATACAAGTGGTTGTCTCTCAAGGTTTGCAACATGATTATTAGATGCTCGACATGTTCTTCCATGTTTCTCGAATAGACTAGGATATCGTCAATGAACAGTACCACGAAGAGATCTAAGTACTGGCTGATAACTCGATTCATCAAATTCATGAACACTACTGGTGCATTAGTTAACCCAAACGGCATCACCACAAACTCATAATGGTCGTATGATCAAAAAGTTGTCTTTGGAATATCACTGTCTCGAATCCTCAGCTAATGATACCCCGATCTCAAATCAATCTTGGAGAACACACCTGCTCCTGTGAGCTGATCAAATAAGTCATTGATTTTGGGCAACGGATACTTGTTCTTTACTGTTACATGGTTCAGTTCTCGGTAGTCGATGCATAGCCTCAAGCTTCCATCTTTCTTTTTGACAAATAACACCAGTCCTCCTTATGGTGATACACTAGGTCGGATGTACCCCTTGTTAAGTAATTCACTCAACTGCTTCTTCAGCTTTTCCAATTCTTTCGATCCCATACGGTACGGGGCCTTAGAGATAGGTCCCGTTCCCAGTTTTAGCTCTACACTAAAGTCGATATCCCTCTTCGGTGGTAACCCTGGAATCTCATCATGAAAGACATCTAGGAACTCATCCACTATCGGAATGCTAGATACATAAGGCTCTTCTGCGCAAGTATCCCGAATGTGACATAGAATCATAGGATAGTCCTTCCTCAGAAAAGACTTCGAGGTCACCGCTGAAATAATCGTAACAGTCGGTCTCTCTAAAAATCCACGGTAAGACACCCTAACACCCTTATGTCCTCTCAAAAGACACTTTTTTCTGGTGACAGTCTATGCTTGCCTTATACTTACTTAACCAATCCATCCCTGCCACCACCTCAAAGCCCTCCAATGGAAACTTGAATAGGTCAATAGGAAATTCTACTTTTCCCACAACCATAGTCACAGATTTAAAAAGTTTGGTACAATGAACTGCCTCCTCCGACGGTATAAACACCTCATCTTCAACAGACTCAAAAACTCTTAACCTCGATTTTGACGCATGACTCTTAGACACAAAAGAATGAGATGCTCCTGAATCAAAAAGTATAAAAGTAGGGTGTTAATTAATCAGAAATATACGAGTCACGACTTGCGCGTCATCCCTAGTTGCTTGCTTATCCATCATGAATAGCTTTCCACTGTTCTTGGGAGCTCCTTGCACTGTACTAGCTGATGAAGTCGGCTTTGCGGCCGAAGTCTGATTGTCATTGTTATTGTTCGAGCGCTGATATGAACCTCCCCCATTATTGGAATTGTTTCGGTTCCCCCAGATGTTTGACACCCGATTGCTAGCCGAACGGTAAGAATTGCCCGGCTGAGCATGTTGATAGCCTCCCGTATTCGGTGCACTAGTACACTTATGCTTCTTGTGGCCTGCCCCTCCATAGTTAAATCAAGAAAGACCCGAACCGCTACTATTGCTTCGCGTCCCCTTGTTGTTCAAATTTGAGTCACCACTACCACCATAACTCAGGCCCCCGGAGTAGGATTTGCCACGGTTATAGTTACTCCGCTTGGAGTAACCGCTTCCCTCACTATCCGCCTTTCTTTTCTCAGGATTCCGCTTCTCAGCTTCAATGGCTATCTTCCCCAATCGCTCCGCGTTACCTGCTCGTGCATAAACCTCTTCAACATCATTGTTCAACCCCGCGGGCAACTTTTGCAGAAGTTTAGGTGTTAACCCTCTCAAACCGTAGTGCCAACATTTTGTTGTTTAGCTGCAACTCTTCTTCCACATATGGCGATAGCTCATTGAACCTGATGTAGTACTTGGCCACCGTCATCTCATCGATCATCACAAAGGAGTCGAATTCCACCCTTAATTGAGCTTGAACATGCTCGAGGACAAACTTGTTGCGTAGATCCCGGCAAAAATCGACCCATGAAATATAGTCATAGCCCACTTCCATGTAGAAGTCGTGTATCGCATGTCGCTTCTTATGCCCCCATAAACTGGCTCGGTCGGTAAGGTAAAAGACGGTATGCTTGGTCTTTTCTTCTTTCGGACATTGGAGAACATTAAATATGTTTTCCATTTCACTGATCCAATTCCCCAGCTGGGGTGGCTCGGTCCCACCATACTTGGTTGGACGATGAGTGGTAAAAGCATTGCTAAGGGCGGTAGAATCAACTGGTTGGGGGTCCCTTGCCTTAGCAATGTTCTTAAGTGCCTCATTGACGTGGTCATATTGCTCAAGAAGATGAGCAACCTCACCTGTAGTCATTTCAGCAGCCCTAGTCTCATAAGCAGACGTTCTTCCTCGTGTCATCCCCAACTTTAATTGTAAAAATTAAACGTGAGCACAAACATATGGCTCAACCAAAAGATGCCTGCCAGCAGAAACACTCGGCCGAGTCGGACGCACACGATCGAGTACACAATGTACTTTATCGAGTACTTGACTCCATAATACCATCCAAAATCTGTGTAAAATCCACTAGATCGAACGATATCTAACTCGGTCGAGTGGCAACCACTCGGTCGAGTAATCATACTACTCGTTCGAGTAACTAGACTCCAGAAGGTCACCTAATATTCTATTTGAAAATACTCGATAGAGCTAAAACTCACTCGGTCGAGTTCGAGCCACTCGATCGAGTACGCCAAGCACTCGGTCGAGTGCTTCGACTCCAGTGACTACAGAATCATACAATAAAATTCACTAGGTCGAGTACCGAGGGCACTCGGTCGAGTACGCGGTACTCGGTCGAGTCCTTCGAGTCACTCGGTCGAGTCATATAACATGCACTCCGAATTCCACAAATTCATATACTTAACCATAGTATAGCATCAATACGCAACATTTTCATAACAAAGACGAAGTGCTCCTATACCTCACATCACACCAACATGCATTCATCAATTTCGCATCATCATATAAACATGTCAAACAATTATAGACAATAACATACAAGCATCGCTTCCCTCCTACTCTACCCATGTGACCAGTCAGGGATCGTAAGGGCAAGAGTGCGATCCTTGGGATATCTCCCAGATCCTTGCGGTAGCTCCTAACAATCCCCTCCCGGGTTCATTTTATTAGACACTCTACGTACATTAGGTTCATTGGTTTAAGGTTCCAAAATCGTCGCTCTGATACCACTTTGTAACACCCCCACTTACCAAGGAGCCTTCGGCAAGGCCTTCCCTAGAAACCAAGGGTGCCACAGCCTCGGTTGCCCGAGGTAGTGCATATTAAATTAACAATAAAAGAACAACTTATATAAATAAACGTTTAGTTGATTACAAACGAAATAGTTTAAATATCAATACATCTGACAAATGATAACAATGTCTCACGACTCAGCGGAAATAAATAAATGTTTAATGACTAGGCGAAAGTTAAAAGCAAAACTCCTGATCATGCCCCAATCCACCCCATTCTAGCTCAAACATAATCACTTGCCAATAGCTGCTCACCATTCGTCAACACCGAATGGATCACAACGAAAACACAATGATCAAGCGTCAGTACTAATATAACAACATTATGTCATCAACATGAAATATAACAAACCACATCACCAACCACCAACTCGACTACCGGCCTTCAATTGGATTACCGCCGCAACGGTAATCCCTCCGCCAACGGGGAACTTTAGACTTTCCCACCTAAGCCCCGTTCGACGCACGAGCGAATCCGGAATCATTAATGTGTACGTCCCCCTCCGTGATGGGAGTCACGAGGGGCAAAACTCGGAGGTGATATCTTCTCCTAACGACTCACAAATCACAATCATATCATATCATCGCCACCACCATCAACCGTCACAACCAACAACAACATCATCAACAATATCATTATTCATCATCAACAATATCAATTATAGTAAATCACATATCAAGCATCATAGACTGAGTTGGGAAACCTTACCTCAAAAGCAATAGCAATTCAACTCAACAAGTGCTAGAATCGCTTCTCTACGAAGTCGTCACTTAATGACAACAATCAACCCTACCATCAATGATCTATGACTAATACATGAATCCCTAATCCAAAACTTATTAGGTTAAAGACAAGGTTACAATAAAATTGGTAGATTAGAGACAACTTACCATAAGCGAGATAACGTTACGCAAATCTGACACCGAGGAGTCCAAGATCTTGCTAAGAGAGTAATTAGGGTGATTAGGGGAGTGATTTAGAGGGTTAAAATGTTTTTACTGAGTAAAAATGACGGAACAATGTAATTTATATCATCCCCTAATTACCCTAATGTAACCGCTCGGATTCCGCATAATAAAAATATCACTCGAAGTACTCGGTCGAGTAACGACCACTCAGTCGAGTACCACAAGTACTCGGCTGAGTGAAACAACTCCAGAGACATCAAAATGTTGGATCTAATTACCCAAGTGAAACATTCGGTCGAGTAAGCTCTACTCGACCGAGTCCCCAGACCACTCGACCGAGTAAGCTCTACTCGATCGAGTGTCTCAGCCTCAGAATATGGAGTATTACACGAGTAGCCAGTACTCGGCCGTGTGCACCAATCACTCGATCGAGTACATGCTACTCGATCGAGTACCTAAGAAAAAGAAATACGGAGTATTACAGTTGGTATGTACCTAGTGTGGGGTCTTAAAGGGTAAGCTTATCAAGAAGGCTCATAGTACTCCTTATTCTGTTCATTCCGGTGGTAATAAGAAGTACAAGGATATGAGGCTACGTTCATATTAGCTGAATATGAAGAAGGAAATTGCCGAGTTTGTGAGTCGTTGCCTAGTTTGTCAGAAGGTCAAGTTTGAGCATCAGAGACTAGGTCTACTACAGTATATCGAGATGCCTACATGAAAATGGGATTCTATTTTTATGGATTTCTTCATGGGTTTACCGATGTCGCAGCGACGTATGAATGTTATTTGGGTTGTGGTTGATCGTTTGACTAAGGTCACACAATTCATTCTGATGAAGGAGACATGGAGCCTCGTGGAGCTGCTAATGCTTATCAGCGTGAGATATATTAGTCTTCATGGAGTCCCTATGTATATCAGCTATGATCGTGATCTGAGGTTCTATTATGAGTTTTGAAAGATGTTGCAGTTGGCTATAAGCAGTGAGCTTAAGATGAGTACAACTTTTCATGCAGCTATCAATGGTCAGACTGAGCGTACCATTCAGATGCTTGAGGACAAATTGCGAACTTGTGCTTTTGAATTCCAGGTTAGTTGGGAGAATATTTTTCCGCTTGTGGAGTTCTCCTATAACAACAGTTCCCAAGCTAGTATTCAGATGTCTCTGTTTGAGGCACTTTATGTAACACCCCGAATTTCCGTAACATCAATTATTTAATTTAATTCTATTTTACTCCTTTGGAAATCATATTTTGTTTTATAATTTTGAATTAAACCGTTTTTAATTGGGTCAAATTCCTCCTTGTGCTCCTAGTAGGCATGTGATATGGTCTACTTAGGCCCAATTAACTCTTAAACCTTTCACCTACTTCTATAAATAAGAGGTAAACTAAACCTTTGCTTTGTTTTTCCTTTTATTTCTCACAAAACCCTAAACCTAGTTCCTCTTCTCTTTCCCCTTTGTTCAGTGTTGTTCTCTTCCTCCTAAGGATTTGTGCCGCCCGTCTTTGTTGTCTTTCGAGCCTAGAATGATCATATTCCTTGGATCTATCAATCTACTTCGCATGTTTTGTGTTTTAAGCGTTTATTTAGTTGTTTTATATAGTTAGTGTATTAATTAGACCCGTTCTCTTCTTTGTCACCTGCGGTAATACACTAAACGCGTGGAACTTGCTTCTGGAGAGGACATCTACATTTTTCTTGATGACCTTTCGATTTATTCGCTTAAAAGGTAATCATGTTTGTTAATTTATTATCGTAAATAATGTGTTTCACATGTTTATATATTAATTAATTGTCTTAATTTCATATTCTATGTTGTTTGTGCGTTAGTTTGTCGTCTTTGTAAGCAACTAGGGTTCAGAAGTGAATACCTAGTGACGGCTTGGCTCACGGCCAAGAGTAAGGCCAAGGTTATAGCTGAAGTTAATATAACCTTGTGTTACGTGTTAAGGTTATGGCTGAAAATAACATAACTTTGAGTTATAGCTTAAGGGTATGGTATAAGCTAATGTAACCTTGATTTATGGTTCAAGGTTATAGTTGAGGAGTATAACCTCGAGTTATATATTGTGGTTATGGTTGAGGTAAGAATAACCTCAAGTTATATATTGGAGTTGTAGTCGAGGTTACTATAACTACACATCCAGAGTTTTATGTTATGACTAAGGTTACTATAACCTTTGTTGTTTATACTTGTTTCATATGTTGTATTGCCTTCAATGTGTTATATTATTATGCATTCGTTTGTTATTGGTTACTCTTATTGAGTTGAGTCACGATGTTGAGTTGAGTCACGATGTTGATCACGCATGGTTTGTGCATTCATTTAAACTATACGTTTGTTGGTTTGCTAGTTAAATACTATCAGATTGAATTAATGCCACCCTTAGGGTTTTTTTTTTTTTTTATCAATTTTCGGGGGTGGCCAAAGTCTTCAGTTAAAAGCTCCGGGTCCCGAGTGTCGTTCGATGTACAGTTAATGCATCGAGAGACCGGACCATGTCTTAGGCACATAGGCAATGGTGATACGTTATACATAGTACCCTGGAGTATCAATTACTTCACACTAAAAAAGGCAGTGGTTATAAACCCCATCAGCTAGAGTCGTTAGTTAAACGTTCTAGCGGTGTTCGCTCTATTCACTATGCTTTGATGCTATCATTGTGCCTTATGTTACTATGGATCGTAAGCTACTTTGGTTTGTAAGTGTCCGGGGTCTAGTGGTCGCATATGGTCTAGGATTGCGTGGTTTCATTCATATAGTGTTGATAACATCATGGTATGTATGATTTCTTGCATGCTATGTTGTGTTTATATCTTCACATGATTGTCGTAGTATGTCTTCGGCAGATGGTAAGTTTGTATTAGGTTTTCATTTATATAGATGGTCTCACATATTTACTGGTTTTACATTTTAATTATTATTGATTGTGGGTTATATTTAATTGTTGTAAACATGACTGGGAGAGCATCTAGTTACTCCCGACTGATTATCGGCCCCCATTCTCAGGTTGTTCAGATGGCTGTCGTCTGGTTGATGCTCGCTTGGGAGTCTGTATGGAGCTTAATAATCATTTAGGATTTCAATTTATGTTTTGAGAACCTGTTTGAATAATGTATTAGATTTAGTATTGGATTTAGTTTCAATCCGGATTGGCCAGGTGTTTCCGCCTAAACGATCCATTTCCACTTCCACACATCAATGCCATGGTAGACGCAATAGCAGGGCACGAGTTGCTGACATTCATGGATGCCTTAAGTGAATTCACCAAGATCAAGATGCACCCTGCTGACTAGGAGATTACTGCATTCATTACTGACAGAGGCACATATTGCTACACTGTCATGTCATTCGGTCTAAAGAATGCAAGGACAACATATCATCGCCTGGTCAACATGATGTTCAAGGATCATATTGGGGACATCATGAAAGTTTATATTGAAGACATGGTGGTGAATAAACTATAGCTAGTGTTGACCGTTGTTGACTCGACCTTGACCTGCCCAGAAGGGGATTGATC
>JAOWBH010191317.1:0-39810 GCA_028566215.1 Silene coronaria
CTGATCGCCGAGCTTTCTTCTTCTCGACGCCGGCTTTCTTCATCTCCGTTTTTTTTGTTGTGTTTTCTCTCTCTTCAAAAATTACAGCGAGTTTTTTTTGTTGAAAAAAAAAACAAAAAACGTGTCACAGTTAAGTTTGGGATATTTTGTTTAGTTATTTTAGGACAAATGTTTTTGTTGGGGTGATGAGGATAAGGACGTCATTTGATATTTTTTTCTCATTGATTTGCTGATGTGTTAGTATATAAGTGTGCCACGTGGATAAAAGAGTACGGTTGGACAAGACACGACTTATTTGAGTCCTATCTTTGTCCAGACCGAGTTAGGATGATTTCAAAACTTGATAAAGATGGATAAAAGAAAATTGATGAAGTTTTCGTTGCAATTTCATCGAAGTGTGTTTGCAAAAACGATTTGGATTACCTAATAATATGATATCAAAGAAGTACAGTTCATAGTGTCTGTTGTTTCATCAAAAACCAATATGTATTATAAAAAAAAAAGAAATTTAAAACACCTTCAAGCATGACGATGACACGATATGTCACGGCTCCGACTGGGTCATAGGCTGGGTCATGGTGGAAGGAGGTGAGTAGGGTCAGGCACAGCATTAAGGACCACCAACCCGTGTCTATGGGAGGGCTATGCACGACGGGCTAGCATGAAGTATGGCCAGCCCAATTTATTACCCAATTAGTCTTATTTTTCAGGGATATGTAACCATTTTACAGTTAAATGTGACTACTATCGAAAAACAAGTTAACATAAGCTGTAATACTGTCTGCACCATAATGGTTACATTTAACCATAAAATGGTTACATATCCCTGAAAAATAAGACGAAAAGTGTCCGTCTGAAATAAGAATTTGTGTTTATTACCTGCTCTAGTTTAAGGTAAGCTTGAGTCGACCTAGTCTAACCTGCCCCAAACCAACCCTCCACACATGCCATTTCAAGCCGAAAATCGAGACGACCCGACCGTTGCCAGCTCTAGTAACAC
Organism: Silene coronaria; assembly: GCA_028566215.1. NCBI lineage: Eukaryota > Viridiplantae > Streptophyta > Magnoliopsida > Caryophyllales > Caryophyllaceae > Silene > Silene coronaria. The sequence continues at coordinate 1,001 of JAOWBH010191317.1, forward strand.
ATTATGATTTTGAAATTGGGTCAATAAACCATACTTGAATTGATTCATGGGATACAAACAAAACCGTTATCTACAAAGCCTACAATAGATGGGTGGTGAAAACACAAGCTTAGGAAATGCATAGTCTTTGGTCTTTGTCTCCTCAAACACCATTATCATTTCATACATTAAGCTACCATAATAATACTACTACTGGTAACCTCATTTTCTCTTCTTTTTCGCCGAAAATTAGCAGAAGAAACCATCATCCATGGCGGGTTTCAGCAACGGAACAAGAACCAAAGTTCGAGGTGGACCAAGAGAAGGCTAGGCAAGCTCTTAATGACTTAGACCTGCAACTTGAATCTCTTTCTAAGAAGCAAATCAACCCACCTAAAATCAAAGGTCTTCTTTAATCTTCATTGCTGTCTCATAATTTTATAGTGTCCAAATCTGACATGATGTAATGAAATTGCAGCGTCGAGTTTTAGCAACATGAAGGTGCAAATGAGAGAAGAGCCTCCGGAAATAACAGGATCAATCTTGGGATACTTGGCATTTATTCTATTTGTTTTCACTATTTTCTACAATGTATTCTTCGCGACTGTCATAAAGCCTTATGTTGATGGACCAGACGACATTGCTGTCGCTAATGTTGCCATGACTGAAAGACAGACTTAGCCCTTGGCATTGACAGTGGTGCCAGTGGTGGTTCTTAGTAAGGTTAAGGTATCATCAGTGCCCGACATCTGTAGGCTGTATACAAGCGAGACTGGCGTTTTGTACCATTAGATGCATACAGCATATTTGTAGAAATTATCAAACTGCAAAAATAACTCTTGTGTGGAAAAAAAAACGTAGGGTATACCGTATACATATCTGTAACTGTTTTTCTCATTCAATAGCGCAAAAGCTTTTAACAAGCTTAAGACTTCTTAGGGCAATGCAGAGGGTACACATATCTTCGACTATTATGCCTCTCCAAATGCGAGACATTACCAATATCCTTAAAGGGAAGTCTGTTAGAAGATGTTACAGGTCTATTGCTGACATCTCTGTATAAACTCTTCTCTTCGTTATAATCAACCGCCTTGTTCTTTACAGTCTTATTTTCCGGACTCCTTTGTTTTACACGGCATGTCAATGGTCGTTTCTCTTTTGCTAGCTGCGCTCCAAGTGATATTGGTGTTGAGTCTCTACTTGCTTTCGTTTTGGCTTCACGAGTTTCCTGAACCTTTGATTTTTCCAGCTGATCGAGAAGTTCTTGTACTTGTTTCTGCAGTTTACTTTCCTTGTTTTCGAAAGAAACGGCTTTTTGCTTCAATTCCTCCACCTGATTAGAAGAAAGGTACTAGTCATTTACCGAGTTTTTCTGTTCTATGCAAATTATTTAGGCATATCATTGTTCATCAGGTTGACAGAACAGGAAACACAGTTTTGATGCTGATAGGTTATTTCACCCAGGTCGTAAGTCGTAAGAAACACCACTCCATAATCTTACATTCTTGCCAGTTAATACTCGATCTACATGGAAAGTCGTGATTAAGGGTCATTATGCGTGTCTAGGATCTAGAATTTCAAAGGTGAGTATTGAATTTTCCAAGTTAAAAACTCGCCTCCAAATATTTGGATCCTATAGTATGGAGAACCTTTTATCCTAACTTGCTGTATAGTCTAACCTAGAACATACTCAGCATATTAACGATGAAAGTATTGAACCATCACCAGTAACTCTACCGGCAAACCAGAAACTTGCTTGAACAATAAACACTGTGAGAGACTGACCTCCGAATGAAGGGTTTGGATTTGGTGATCAGATTTCAATGCATTCGCTTGCCAGAAATCTCGAGAAGACTGCAACTCTTCCATTTCCTCCCTAACCTGACCCAACATCTCTTGCATCTGAGACCACTGTTGTGTCTCAGCCTTGACCTGTTCCATTAGCCTCTTCACTATAGCTTTACACTGCCCTGAGCATGCCTTAAGCTCACCCGATTTTGCCTCCTGTAGTGGACCCAATAGATACAGCAATAACAGGTAAGTCACAATCTACTCAAATCTCAGAAGCGACACAACCAATGACGTATATGGAAGAAACGATAGAAGGGGTCGAGTTGTAAAGCCTTTAACTCGAGTTTAAGTAATCACCACTAAAATATATAGGAAAAGACAACAATAGGAATATCCACGACTGGTAAGAAAGGAAGAGATGAACATGCCTGTGATAACTGAGAAGATAGATCAGCAAGGTCATATCGTCTGGAACTGGTTGCAGAACTTGGAACCGAGCAGTTAGAAGCAGACAGCATGGATCCATACACTTCTTCCATTCTCTTCAACAACTTCCCCTTTGATAATCTTTCCATTTTCCGTCTCAACTTCTCAACCTGACATCATCCCACAATGGTAACTAGGACTCAAAACGAGGCAACAAACGACAGCAAAACTAAAAATGACCTAATGGCCAGCTACTGCAAACAACATAAGAATGGTTCCCCACACATTCAGGATATCTTACATCGGCTAGTTTGATTGAACGACGATTAGAACCACCATACTTCTTCATCTTTCTAGTTCCTGTGCATTCAATTGAAAGGCTAGCTCCTGACATAGCTGAAAAATCCTCTACCTCTTCAACAAAAACATCGCTTTGATCCATTTCATTGTATTCCACAAGCTGTTTCTGAAGCTCAGATGCTTGCTTGTCGAAATTACTACAGTTTTGAAGGTCAGGGCTTTTCAACCCTGAGCTCCTCCTCTGCAATTCAACTAGCTTCTTAGACAATTCCTCAATCTCTTCCTCCATTACCGAACTCACATTCTCACCCTCGCTGATTTTCTTCTTTCCCTGTACGCCACCAACCCGATCATAATTCAGTAATCTTACCAAACAGTTGAACAGATATGAACACATTAAACCTGTTCTTTTACTGCACATGAATTATGTGATAGTAACAGCGAAACTAACCTGACTCGAACCTTAACCAAACACAAGAATTTTAGACCCGTTTGACCAGTGGCGGAGCCAGGATTTGAACTTAGGGGGGCGAACGACTAATTATATCCCCTGAAAAAATTTCGAAAATTTTAACTAAAAATTACGGAAATTTCATACGCCAGACGGGCGGCCGCCTCCGCTAGCCCCCTAGATCCGCCACTGCGTTTGACAATTCTAATTAACAGTGAAATCAAACCAAAAAAAATGGAACATTTTTTAAAAATAAATTAAAAAAATAATACTCAGTAAATAATTAACATTCTGACATTCCTAAAACAGCTGAAATGAGTAAAAGACAAATCTAATTAGCAAAATAAATAAAAAAAATACTAAAAAAATGGAATTTAAATACACACAACAAGAACATTACTCCCTCCATCCTAATAATTATTTATTTTCTATTCTTTATTTATTGTACGGATTACAAACGTAAATAAATAATTGAAACGCGATAAATAATTATTTAAACACAACATGAAATTCAAACAAAAAGCGTAGAATTTAGAAAAACAATGAAACAGTAAAATTAACACTAATCACAGATTAATCAGTTGCATTAATTATAATTAATTAAGATTAATCGCCAAAAAACAAGATAAGGTACGATTCTTTTGAACAGAAATGAAATAAATTAAGTCGAAAAGAACAGGGCCTTACGGAAACAAGGGAGTGAACGGCAGACTTCAAACTCCGATGAAGCGAACTCCGTTCACTCTCTAATTTCTTAACAACAACCTCTCTTTCCATCCTAAGTAAATAACATTCAGCTCTCAACATCTCCGCTTCAAACCTCCATTTACTCTTACTACTACTACTATTATTATTATTATTATTACTATTATTCTCTCTCTCCTCCACGTCATCGTCGCCGCTTGTGCTCTCTCTTTCCTCCACGTCATCATCCGGAAGAACAACCTTTTCTCTCCTCCTTGAGTTTAGAAGCACCACCGGAGGTACGCTGTATGCCGCCGTGGACGGCGGAGCTCGTGGTGGTTTGCGGCGGTGGATGCGGCGAGGGAGTTGGAGGATTCGTGGTGTTGGTGGCGGTGGTGGGGTCCATTTTGGTCGTCTTATGTTATTATTATTCGACATTTTTGTATTTTTGCGTTGTGTGTTTTGAAAGAGGGAATTATAAAACTTGTAACGGTATTGTTAAAGGAGGGAGGGAGTATTTAAATGGGAGACGAGATAGCGTTATCCGATGGTATTATCGAGTTTGAATTGTTGTATTTACGTAGCATTATTTTATTAACGTATTAACGGAGTATGTGATATATTATGATAATTCTATTAGTGATTATACAATATGTAAGATGTCGGGTGAGACTTGAGAGGATGAGACGATTTTAATTGTCCTAAATTAAAGACGGTTTTTTATTTATATATATGAACATAAGATTGTCCTCGTGTTTTAAAACCGTTTCATTCTCAATTTTTTGTATATCTCACATTCTCAATGACGTGTTTGTTCTGTATTCCAGGATCTGAAAACCCGAGCCTACGTGAACACCATTTTGATAAATACTTTTAAAATCGACTCAAAACGATAAATACTGTATTTTCAATCATTATTGTGTGTGTATATCTCACATTCTCAATGATGTGTTTTCTGTGTGTTCCAAGATCTGAAAATTCAAGTTTACGTAGACACCATTTTGATAAATACTTTTAAAATCGACTCAAAACGATAAATACTTTATTTTTGACCATTACTTTAAAAAATCATCCGTAATAAGTAGGGATATAAATTGTAATTAGGATTTAGGAATATGTAACAGCGTTACCAACTAGCACTGAGGTGATACCGTAGCATCATTTTTCACACAATAAAATGAATACATTACGAGTATCTTATAAGACGGTTTTATTCTATAACACGTGTTTTAGTAATGTACTTGCAGGACAGGAGCCAGGAGTGGAGTAAAGAGGCGTGCAACCTGGAAGTGCAGAAAGAACAGAGATTTGAAAAATAAGCAATAAAAATTAAATTAAATAAGACATGTCATTAAAATTAACAGATTTAGATTGAATAAGAAGTGCCTTGATCTTGGTTGTTTCTTGATTTTTGTGTACCATTTTACTTTTTTCAGATTCTTCTCCCACTTTTACTCTTTTCTCCATTCTTTAGTCAAATTCTTCCTTCATTTTGAATTTCCTTATTGCTTTAATGAACGATTTTTTGAAATAATGTTTAAAAATAAAATATTTGTCGTTTTGGGTCAATTTTAAACATAATTGTCAAAATAGTGTCCACGTAGGTTCGGGTACAGAGGCTGAAGAAACACGCCATTACGTATGGCGTGTTTAATGTTAGTATGAGAGACCAATTTTACAGAAGGTCATGTAAAATATCACATAAGAAACACGTCATTATGTATGGCGTGTTTAAAGAGGAAACACGTCATTACGCATGTCGTGTTTCAACCTCTACATACCGAGCCTACGTGGAAACCATTTTGACAATTATTTTCAGAACCGACCCAAAACGACAAATATTTTATTTTTGAACATTATTTCAAAAAATCGTTTTGCTTTAATTTAGTTAATTAATTACTGTACTTTTTATGAACTTTGTTTGCTCAATAATGATAATAATAATATAAACACCATATTGTATTAAAGTAATGCCAAATTGAGTAAATTCAAGGCAATAGAATATTAAGTTTAAAAAGCTTTTAAGTGGAGTTGAAAACTTTTAACTTTTTAAGGATTAATAATCGGTTTAATAATATAGAAAATTAAATTTTGAATTATGCAATTAAAGGTATTACTTATTCAGTTGCCCTTAAATCGTAACCTAGCATAATAGCGCAACACGCTATTTATTTGTTTTCATTTGATATGTTAAATAGACTTTAACTTAAATACACAAATAATTAAATATAGTATAGCTTTTTGATTTTTTAGGTGGGATATATATTTTTTATATTTAATTGAATATCAAATTATTATTTTCTACAAAATTTGATGATTTGTAACTATTTACATTCTATATATTATATTGCTCTCTATTATTACACAAAATATTATCTGGAGTCAGAGACGATATCTCATAAGCTTTTTTAGGAGTTCAGAACTTTAATAATTATATTACTTTTGAGTACTTAATTAATTCAATACTAGCTTTGTTGAATTTATTTAGATTTTTGTACATAATCTAATAATAAAAACTTTACAATAATTAAAAGTGGGACGTCATGCACATTAATTTGTTTGGAATTAAGTCATTGTCATTTATCCATGCATGAAGCTGAGCTAATAGTAAATCAATGATGGACCAGGTATATTACAAAAAGCTGTTACTCGACGTCAAATATATAGGATGGGGACCTTCTAATTTAATAATTATAATTAATTTTCATAAATAATGTCTTTTGAAATTGATTTTGGAATAACTTTAATTTCGTCGATAATATAATGTTATTTAAGGGATGAAACTAGCATAATTTAACAAACTATATATTATATTGATTGATGAAATTAAAACAAATGTTGTATTTACATCGCATGCACCTTTATTTTGAAAAACTCATCGATATTTTCTCCAGGTGGATATTACTAATTATATTTGTGTGATGCGATCAATATAAAACGCAGTAAAAAAAAAAAACTTTATGTTGATGAAATTTGAGGTCCTGTTTGGTAAACAACATATTGAGTGAAATTAGTAGATTCCGGCCTGATTAGTAGATTAACCAAGCAATCTACTTTTTTCATGTGTTTGGCAAACAACGTATTCTGATAATATATTGGTCGGAATCTACTATTTTTGAATATGCTAATAATAGCAGCATATTGTATTAGCATATTCATTTTACACATGAATTCATTCTAATTATCATATATATCTGCTAATTACCAAACGCCCTTTTTAATTCAGCTAATTTAATCTGTTAGTCAAACCTGCTACTCCAATCTGCTAACCGTATTCTGCTAACGTTATCTGCTATCATAAATCTGATTCTACTATTTACCAAACAGAGCCTTCTTTAATCGTGAGTATCACTTTTCATAGCTTTACCAACTGTTACTCCATATTATAATAGTTGATATTATTTACTCATCTCATATTTTTATTCAAATTTATATCTTATGCAAGCAATTGGTACGGATAGTGCCTAGAGAATTTATTGTATGTTTCCGTGAGTGATTTATCAAAGGAATGTGTCATAAATTTTGTCTTAAAAATCATTGATTTAAACTTCTTATTCAAATACATAGTTGATTAATAGAAATGCATTAAAAGGTACGTGCCGTGGAAGCATAATCTCATTCTACATATATTAATCTAAATTATACACTTTAATGAATACTTTTAAGTATTATTTCGATCCGTACTTTCGAACACTTAGATTAACAAGTAAAGAGTTCATTTAGTAGACCAGATCTTAAATTAATAGACTTGAAATGATCAATAATTTCTAAAATTCAAAATGATGTTTCTTTTGGTGTAATCCTGCGGTTTAGTCCAGATTCAAGTCAGGTATGTATTCTCAGGGTTTGAACTTGACACGACCTATGATTAGGTTTCAATAACAATGCAACCACTTACCAATCAATCTAAGTATTCATGGTTAAGATAACTCGAAATATGTTGAAATGGGGTACTATACTACAACTATATGATACCGTCCTCGAAATTATTTTCAACTCAATCCAGACTAAAAATGAATTCATTTTTCAATTTCTAAAAACTCTTATATAATAAATCAACTGATCTTGTTTAAAACCGTCTTAATTAAAGACTTCCTTTTAATTCCACTTATATTTTAATCGTTGTGACTCATGTGAGGGAGTCGTTTTAAGTTAAAACCGTCTTAAATAAGAATGAGCGATAATAAATACTACAAATAAAAGCAGACCACCACATGGTTGCTAGTCTGACAAAATGGCAAAGTTCATTCAATTCAACAAAGCCTCAATTCGGTCTGTTCATGCAGAAATGCAGGATTCTGTAAATTTAAGCTCCATATATTAATTGGTCTTCACACATTCTAATTCAAATAATTTGATATTTATTTATTGCTATTTTAATGGAAACAATAATGATTTTCACAAAAAGCTGAAACACTTTTTAAATGCATTTGTCTATGTACGTCTAATATATACTAATATGCACATGCATTATTATATGCATGGTCGTCATGAATAAGTCCTATGTAAATTTGAATAATGGTGTAGGTAAATTAAAAATTACTCCCTTTTAAAATTTAGTTTTCAAAAATTACTTTTTTATAATTTTTTTTTTCAAAAAATACTATCTAAAAATACATTTTTATCAAAAATTATTGCTTCAAAACTCAATTTCAAGTAACTTATTTTGTCGGTTTATGAACTTATTTCGTTTGTGCCTTAGTCAATTTATACTTTGTAAGGTATAACAATGGAGCATAAGTTCAAAAATAGACGGAATAAGTCGCTTAAGTTATAGTTTTGAAGCAAAATTTGATAAAAATGCATTTTAAAGGAGTAATTTTGAATTTTTTTTTATAAGGGAGTAATTTTAAAAAACTGGATTTTAAAAGGGGGTAATTTTTAATTTACTCTTATTATATAATTAAAGTAAATAATTTATGACATTGTGCACTATATATTCCCTATTTTAAATTTCATTCTGGAGAGTATGAATAATAACTATCCTCTCGGTTAATTTAGGTTTTCTTGAACCTTAAATTAAAATCAGTAATATCCTATAAAGATCTTAAATAATGTATTCCGTAACTATTATTACATTTAATGTATGGATTGGGTAATACTTACAGGGTATATAATTAGTGAAGTTCAACGAAACTAAAGAATAATGTATAAGATATAAATATAATAGTTGAGTCCCAATTAACCATCATGGTTGAGTCCCAATTAACCATCATGGTACGGGTGTGACTGATATATGTTGTAACTAAAACTGATTCATAATTCATAATTCTAATATTCAAAATCATACTATAGTCGTCTAGGGCGAATTAGCTTATAATTAGAAGTTCTTTCGTCGGGTTTTCATCTAATACCCTAGAAAAGGGTTGGCTAAAAGTAAAAACAAATTAAAATGCCTAGGACTAGAAAATATACAATTCATCCCGTCATCCATCTTTATCGTAAAATAAATACGTCTAACATAAGGAAGACCAGCTGATCGAATATAAAGACATTAATATATGCACAACATTTTAATGAAATTTGTAGGTGGACATGGTTTTCACCGTTGTAACATTGCACAGCCTTTTACTCAATTAGTACACATTTCTATCAATATTCAAGTAACTTGTACTTCATTCAACATCATTAACTACAAGTTCCCATACATTTTTGTGTTCTAAAATTAACCAATAATTATTTACTTTTACTTGTTCCATACATTATTACAGCAAGAAAATTTAATTAAAATAATTAGTCAACTAAAGTTAATAAATATTGAATTATTTTACTCAGCTAAAATTAAACATGAGAAATGCTAAATACAACTCAGACATTTAATACCCTTCCAATCTTGGTATAAATTTAAAAATTAAAAAATAATTTACACATAAATCAATGCAATTAATGCATAAATTAAGTATTTATCTCTCTTTTTAGGTTGTATTTAGCATTTTCCAACATTTAAGTACTATCGTAATTGTATACTTGCATGCATTAAATTATTAATACACAAATTCTCATTTCAAATAGATGGAATCCGTTTGGAATTAAGACCGATAATGTGTGTGACTATTTTACGATAAAATTTGAATATCTCCTAATAAAAAAGTATCCACCAACTTACTATTAGAAAGTCATAATTTTAGCTAATGTTTTATTATTAAAAGGTCACGTTTTTTGTTATAAAATGATGACTTTTTTCTCACGTCTTATAAAAAACCGACTGATATTAAAATATGTAAAGTTGGAATTTGAATTTTACTCAGCTAAAATTAAACATTTAAGTACTAGCGTAATTGTATACTCGCATGCATTAAATTATTAATACACAAATTCTCATTTCAAATGGCTCGTATCTGTTTGGAATCAAGATCGATAATGTTCGTGACTATTTTACGATAAAATGTGAATATCTCCTGATAAAAAAGTATCCACCAACTTACTATTAGAAAGTCACAATTTTAGTTAACGTTTTTATTTCAAAAAACGTCACTTTTTTTATTATAAAATGGTGACATTTCTCTCACGTCTTATAAAAAACCGACTGATATTAAAATATGTAAAGTTGGAATTTGAATTTTAGATGCTAAAAGATGAAACAGTACAGTACTAAGGAGTGTATTATGATAATGCTACTGAACATTTGTCTTATATGATGTTTGTTTGCATAATGACTTAGCTAAAGACTCAATGTGTTTTCTAATGATTGGAACTTTGTAGATGCTATACTTGTGTATCGCTGATTCTTGTTTAAAACCGTCGTAATTTGAAAAGACTCTCACACAGTCACCCCCATTTAAAACAAAGGTGAAAATAAAAGGAGATTAAGAGAGATAGTATTAATTAAAACGGTTGTAACTTATAAGCAAGACCAACTTCGTGTGTGTATACTACTCAACGTCTCAACGTTTCAGATTTTATTCAAGCATGACAGGCGCATCCTGCATCCATATGGAGTGTTTCAGGCATAAAAAGTGTCATGTTTGAGTGTTTGAGTGAGGGGCCTGACCGCCTGAGAGCCGGGTTTTCATGGGCAGGTGTTTCAGTAAAAAAATTTCAGTTTATGTCGCAAAATCTGCGGTTAGGGAACACGTCTACGCAAGTTACGAAGCCTGCAAGCCAACTAGAGTCGAGAAAAGCTGACCAATCTAAGAAACCCAGACAGAATAAAAGGATACAGAACCACCGTGACCTGGGTCCAAGTCATTAATCCGTCCCATGTCAACCTGTTTTATAACCCAGCTGGAAAAATTCGAGCAATGAAACCACCTTTTAAGAGACTAATTGTATAATTTAAGCCGTTTTAGAAGCTCTATGTAAACAGTCAAAACTGCGCTCTATAAGACGATACACTGATAACAATCTTGGTCTAAAACAAAACTACAGTAAACAGACATGGACTAACAAGTAAAAAAAAAGACAGAATGTCATGCCCTCTAAATCAGTGCTGTAGAACACTAACAATGCAGAGGAAATGTCGGTAAAGAGGGCGGTTGGCACCAACAAACTTAAATTCATTCAGTAGTTTTGCCATTTTGCTCACCAGCGACATAATTGCGGATGATTTCCATGGCTAGATGATGGGCTGTCTTGTTTTGTAGTTTGGCAAGTTTATCTACAGCCAAGTATGTTTCTTCATCTGCAAACAACCCCAGACGGAAATTTCCTGACGATTTTGGTATACCTTCCCAATTGTCGACGAATTCTTGAAGTTTCTCAAAACACTGTAAGAAAGTCGTATATGGGTATATAAGCTCAAAGCTTCTCGTTTAAGGAGGGAATCATATGCTTCATTCAGGTTGGGGAATCGAAATACTTGCACATTAGATTGGTCAGTCAAATCACATTTTTCACTGCTGGTCTCTATAAAACATTGGTGTTTCTAACACATCGGTAAGATTCCCTGCAACCCCACCATTTGCAGGATTCATAGAAGTCCGGGTAAGTTTGAGATAGTCTCATGTGTAAGCCGCCAACCCAAACTTTTATATATTGTTCGTTTAATTGTAGGGTAATGACATGGTCTCACACATGAGACCGTCACCTTTACGTATCAGGGATATTATTGTTCTAATGTTCTTGTACTAGCCAGTTAAGCAAGCACTCACCATGCGGTTACTGAAATCGCCAAAGGATTCTTTAGCATTCCGATTCCGTCTCCAGTGGTAAAATAAAGGCTCAAGCACTTTCTCTAGCTCTTGAATTTTGACTTTGTTAAAAAATGTCTTTGCCAATGAAGACTGGTTAGGTGTACCGCCCAGCCATATCTGCTCACCGCATACATAATACATTAATTTAAATAACATGATAAGTCGCATCAAAGCCAGTGAAAATACATAAAAATATGAAAAGAGATTCTTTTCTCTTTACAATGTCGACTCATTGTAGTACCTGATAACTGTTGGGACCGTCACCGACAAGCCCAAGCTCTGCCATGTAGGGCCTTGCACATCCATTAGGACACCCAGTTATCCTTACAACAACAGATTCATTGTACTTGAGACCAACCTGAGATCAAATGGTTTGATAAGCTTTCAATTCCGTATGTGGAGTATTTGCACGTTAGTGCCCAACTCGACTACCACTGTTTACTAGAGAGATCTCGATAAAAACAATTACTTTGTATAAAATTAACGAATATCTTCTCCAACACAGCTCTAACCCGTTTCAATATGTCGGGAATACCTCGCTCGGCTTCAGTTATTGCCAATGGACACATTGGCAATGCAGGGCATGCCATCACATTTAGAGGATCCACATATCTGGGTTCCTGATATCAGACACAAAGTGGGTTTAGCATCCGAGTTGATCTTCTGAGACATCAGATATGCTGCACCAACAAAACTACACCCAATGCCTCAATGACACCGGTAAATTATGGGGTGGGGTTGGTTGGATGCAGTAACAATGCCATTTTAAAATAAAGGTAAAAATGAAACCAAAAACTAAATATGGGCGTTCCAAACTATTTAGTTTGAGACCGTCTGAGTATAGAAGCAGGTGGAATAAGTATAAGGCGGAGTGGTGCCTAGGTGAAACAGCCAAGTCAATATTCCATAGAGATGCACTCAACAACCAAGTTCTAAACAAGAAGATTACAGCTGATCAACAGCTTAAAGGAACCAAGTTCTGAACAAGAAGATTACAGCTGATCAACAACTTAAAGGGCGAAACATACATTCACCAACTCTCCATCTCTAAAAATTATTTCAACTCGCTACTATAATTTTTAATCGAACTGCTATTTAAGTTGAACTTCTTATGTTACCTCAAATAAGTTGGCCTCTCGAGACATCGCATCAAAAATATTTTCTAACCTAAAACAATGATCTAGAATAATTTAGAAAAAAAATCTTCCAAACACTAGTCAATACTAAACAAAGTGTAAACTAATTATTCTCTGAGGGTAAGCACAATCAGCCAAGGGAGACGTTTAGATATGTTCTCACGTCAGATTCTGAAACATTTGTACCATTGTATAGGTAGCAATAACATCCTGAAAAACTTGTGAAAATTTCAGCCATCATTTGAAAGATGGTGAGCGTGCAAACCATGAGCAAAGACGAGAAGTAAGGCGACAATGATAAGCTAGTTAAGAACTCCAAAAATAATTCAATGATAAATGCTATTGCATTACTCCAAAAAATACATGTCAACCATAATGAATTTATTAAGATATTCACCTGTAGGTTTAGAAAATAAATATCCCTATGGTTGTGTACATATACGAGTGCTCGGTTGAACAAGAGTCATTAGATATTCCACTTTTGCCTGCAGAACCATTGCACACAAAATGAGAATCTAAACTGAAAACATGAGACTTTAGAAGATCAGAGTAAGAGTTGTGACAACTCTTGACTTATCCATTGACATTAAAAAATCGGCGGTGGGTGAGATTCAGGTGGTGCACCAATGGGTTAGCAGTACGAGGTTGGGTTTCGCGTGAGTAAAAAAGGGGATACACATTATTTAGCTAGCATGTAATGTTCAGTGAAGTCATTTTTACACCTCTCACCTGAAATGATCATGACGTACTAGCATTGTTCAATTAAGTTGGCTTAACCTCTTGACAAATTTACATTAAACATTACCAACTAAACCAGACATGAAAGCTCACATACTAGCATTGTTAGTGGGGTAATAAGCGGTCGTGGGCGAGATATCAGTGGTGGAGATGAGGAGAATGTTGCTGTTGTGTCTCTGTGTGAGGGAAATAATAACATGGAAAGACAATTACTATAATAAAATGGAAATTCCAAAGGATTCCTAATCGAAGAAATAAACCTTAGCTGGGTTTGGTTAAATGATCACAAATCAAAGATGGGTAATGTTCGAAAATAAGCATATGATTAAATAAGCTTAATTTCTATGAAATAACAATTACCATGTACACAAAATAAGGTGAGTTCAAACAGAATGAAAACCCTTACTTTCAATTATCTGTAAACCCTAACTAAGTAAAATGAAATTATTCAATTGAAATAAAATACAGAGTACTTATAAGTTATAACATAGGAAAGTGAATAAGGAGACGGAGAGGAAGTGAGTAAGAACAACATGTGTCCGATGGGCATAGTGCTAATTGTGGTGGGACATCGGGATTATGAGAGATGAAGGCGTAGGCCAGATTGAGCCAGAAACGACACTGAGCAGTGGACGAGGGAGATGCAACGACAGCTAAAGAGGATTGGTGTTAATTGTGTGCGCGCAACAGCGGTGAGAGAGGAATGGCGGTGGCTGAGTTTGAGCTAAGGATGAAGGGTAGAGGAGATTTGACGAAATGAGGATCAACAATCTATAGTTTGGCCCTGCACAAACTGAATAACATAATAGACATCAAAAGTCAACAATTTGACACCCTCGTCAACAGTCACACAATTGAATAACACAATTGACACCCTCATCAACACAATTGAATAACATAATAGACATCAACACATGGAGAAATACTCTACTTACCCAAAAGAGTACATAGACATCAATAACATTTGGTAGGAACCTATTCATGTGTAGTTGACCGGCCAGTTATCAAAAGAGTACATAGAAATTTCTTTAGCAACTTTTGAAAGGCGACTGAGACGTACAACATCAACCTACGTGCATATATGACAATAACATTAGTATAGCTCCATAGCATTAAAGTGAAAGCTGATTGTCAACCTGTATATTATTTACTAATTTATTTAGTTGATTGTTTGATATTGTGACATCCTTACCTAGAAGATTGGTGGTGTTAACTTGCACCCAAAACAACCCACCACAAGAAATCAATAATTAAAAATGGCATTGGAAAACACTAACAAATTTAAAGAGAAAATTAAAGAGTAAATCACCTCAGTCAAATAGAGCAAGAGTGAAATAATGTGAGAAAATTTTACAGGAACAAAAACCTGTAAATTTTCAGTTCATATAAAGTTATAGATCTAAAGAACTATGTCCATCAAGTGGTCAGTGCCTTAGTGGTCATCAAACATCCTGCAGTTCAACCAAAAAAACTTTCAATTAGTAATACATACCTGCATGAAAATTAGATGCATTTTACACTTTCGGTACCTTTGAATGTACAAGTGAGCTCAATGTCTAATACATATTTCTACTAAAACTAGAAAACCAAACTAGACAATAATCACCTTTACAATGACAACTGAAATTAGTAGTTTGACTTTTGATTGTGTTTGAGATTACATATATCTAATTAATAAATACTGTTGTATACTTTATTACTTCATTTCGGACATTTGAACTGGTATATCCATAGCCGCTATAACCTTGGATATTCTAAACTGATTGATGGCTTCACATCTCTTTATAATGATAACTACAATTTTTAAAAAGAACTGGAACATCGAGAATGTATATTTTATTCGAGATTTTTGATTCAAACACGCACACAAGTGACACAACATAATAAAAACACACAAACGAGATGTGAAGCAAAGAAATTTTGGTAGTCAATTCATGTACAAAATTCATTGAACGAGTAGAACTAATTAGAATTAAATTTAAAAAAACACCAATTTCATTAATCCTAATTATCAAATCTAATCAGTTTAAAAATGAGAATACTACCAATTCATTAACCCTAATCATCAAACCTAATCAATATTAGTATGAGCATATAAATTATACCTATTATTAAGTAAAGGAAGGAGGGAGAAATCGTGGGACCTATCAGGGATGAGAAGAGTGACGGTGTTGTGCTTGAGTATCGTTTATCCGCGCTACTCGTGGAGGTGACGAGTAAGTCGAGCGTCGGTGGACGCATGGTTGTCGCGGTGGAGAACATGGCGGTCGATGAGGAGGAGTAGGCATGGAGGCTGATGGGCGATAGATGTGTATGTAGGAATTGGGAAATGGGATAGAGCCGCGGAGTACAGCGGTTTCAGAGCTTTTATATTATTGTTATTTGTATTTGCGGCATTTTCCGAAAAAACGCCTCATTTGAGCTTATTTGAGGCGGTTTTCTATAAAACGCCGCAAATAGATTTCCAGTTTTAAAAAAAAAAAATATTCTTTGATTTGTATTTGCTGCTATTTGGCAAAAACGCCTCAAATAGATAGCCGCAAATTAATGTTTTTCTACTAGTGTAAGGAGAGGACACAAAGTGTGTTACTCCGTATCATTTTCTTTGAATAGGTGCATCAATGCATAAATAAATTGGGTGTACGAGTGGGTGTAACTTGAGGAAAGCTCCCACGTGTGAGTTGTCTAACAGGTGTCATCAAAAGCTTCACATAATAGCAATATATACCAACCTTCGCCTAAACTACACTAAAAACATTCATTTTCAAAGGCCAAATAAAAAAATAGGCCATATTAAAATAGTTGAAAATATCAATGTAAACCAAATATCCAACCATTCCATCCGGGAAAAGACTACACATACACCTAGTGTATGGAATTTTCATACACTAGACAATAGGAAGACGCCACATGGATAATTAAGGTTAGGGTTGAGTGAGTTAATTTTGGGTAATTTGGTAATTAAATCTATTTGTTAACTATAATTAGTTAGTTAGTTAGCAATAACTTAGGAAGTTATTGAATTTGGTTTTATTTTCATTCAATAATTATTTTCATTCAATAATTATTTCATTTATTTTCATACAATAATTATTTTATTTTATCGATCAATCAATGATTAAGATCAATCAATCATAGATCAATTAATATTATCAAGTTCACCTTCATTAACGTTGTCTTCATCAACATCGTCTTCCCATGGCATATTAAAATCGAAATCCATATTATTTAGTTAAATGAATTGGATTTTTTTTAAAAGTTCTTTTTTTTTTTCTTCTGTTTCGTGTAAATGTTTTTTTTAATCAGTATCTTCCTTTTTTTTGTTTTTACTAAAAATTAATAAGTGACGTAAATTTTTTAAACAATATCTTCCTCTATTTTTTTAAAACAATATCTTCCTTTTTTTCTTCTGTTTCGTGTAAATCTTATTTTTACTAAAGATTAATAATAATAATTTAATTTAGATATATTTTAATCATAATTTCTGTTAGGATAATAATTTAGTATTTTAAATATTTGATTTAAGATAATATTTCCAGATATTTATTCCTTAAATCATGGTATTAAAAATATCTAATTTTTTGAATCATGAAAATTGTTTCCTTTTTATAAAATCTAGTATGGAAGCATATTTTAAAATTCAAAAAATAAAATTATAATTAAGGAAATTACAAAGAAAAATTTTCATTCTACGGATAAATTTGTTTCCAAAAATTATAAGATTATAAGATTTGTTTCCAAAGATAAATTTCCTAATTCAAACTAATAATTTACAATATATAATGAAATAAAATTGGATAGTTGATGTGCTGATACCCCTAGCTTAGTTGGTTAAGAAGTTATGTGTAAACGCTTACTCCATTCTACAGAGACCCGTGTTCAATCCTCACCATCACCACTTTTTTTTTTCCGCATTTTCTTAGCCCTAATTTCGTGTGATTCAATTAAATTAAGGTTCATCTTTTTCGAAACTAAAAATCAAATTGAGTTAGGTTAGATGAATTGGGGTTAATTAATTGAATTAATATTTTTGCATTATTGAGTTATTCTTTCAACATTCCAATAAAATTAGCCTTTCATTCAAATTAGGGTTCATCATAATTCGAATTACATAATTCGAATTAGGGATCTTCATAAATTAGGATTCATCATAATTAGAATTAGGGTTCGAGTTGATCGATTTACATTAGTTCATAATTAGAATTAGGGTTCGAACTAATAGCCTTTAATTCGAAAAAATAGGAATTCATGATTAATTCTTTTTGATCTATGATTGATTGATCTTAATCATTGATTGATCGATGAAATAAAATAATTAATGAATGAAAATAAATGAAATAATTATTGAAATAAAATAAATAAGATAAAATAATTATTGAATGAAAATAAAAACAAATTAATAACTTCCTAAATTAATGCTAATTAACTAACTAACCATAGTTAACTAATAGGTTTAATTACCAAATTACCCCAAAACTAATTCACTCAACCCTAACCCTAGTTATCCACGTGTCATGTCCCTATTGGCTGGTGTATGGAAATTCCATACACCTAGTGTATGTGTATCATCTTCCGTTTTATTTACAAGCAATGTACGGAGTTTAATTTTATAATGTATCGAGCATGTATAGTATACATCTCTATTCCATATTTAATAAGTTCAAATTGTGAACAATATCCAGTTACGACAAAATTTATCATATACTTCCTCCGTTTTTTAATGATGTATCCATTTGTTGAATATATGTGAGAAGTATTTTAATGAAATTGCAACATTCATTAAAAACGGAGGAAGTATTATTTTAGATTAGAATTGTTGTTTTGTAATTTTTATTTATAGATTTTTTTATGTTCACAATTATATTTTAATATATGATTATATACTAAAACATATGTGTTGTATTGATTGTTGTATACTTTTTTTTGCAAGAGAGATATTTCTCATATATTTCCAAAAAGAGGGGATACATGGATTTTCTTACAAAGAATATCCACTAAAGTATGCAACTAGAGTAACTATGAGTTTAAAGCCTCTATAATATCATCGTGTACAATATGATTTGATTTATTTAAAAGTATAATACTAACAGTAAACTTAATCTCACGAATGAGGGCCTGGCTTGATCTCTCTTTATCATCAAAAATTCGCCTGTTCCTTTCTATCCAGATAGCATAGACAGCAAAAGCAATGCAACATTTGAGCCACTTATTCCTCCAGTGGCTGGAAGGACGTCTTCTATGAGACCAGAGTAGAAGGCTGCGCAGTCCAGAGTCCTGGATGTGGAACCCCATCCAAGCCAGAAGAGAATGAAGTACCTGGTTAGAGTAAGTACAGTGAAAAAACAGGTGCTTAGCATTTTCCTCCTTGTTCTTACAAAGGCAGCGTCTATTGGGAATGCAAAGTCCACGAGTGTTGATTTGATCAATAGTTGCAAGCTTCCTTTGGGTTGCGAGCATGAGGGTAATTTTATGCCTTGGAAGCAAAGTACTATCCAGAATAGGTTTATAGTAGTCGTGGGTCTGATATTTAGGCCTAAGAAAATTGTAAGCTCTGTTGACAGAGAACTCCCCCTTGATCCTGCATTTATGAAGAAGAGCCTTTGCTAGTGGAATGCCCCCCATCTGATGAACAAGAGTCTCTTTAGTGAGAATAACACTTCTTAAGCTCTCAGCATAATAATCTTGCACTGACAAGTTCCAGATGGATGATCCAGTTAAGTAGTATTTGGTAACCCAGTTAACCCAGATAGAGCCAGTACCAAGGTCGAGATAGTGTAACCATTTAAGCATACAGGCCTGGTTCCAGATGGACAGATCTTTAATCTGGAATCCACCTTCCTTCCAAGGGGCACAAATACTTTTCCATCCCTTGAACACCATTTTACGTCCCTCTTTATGCTCCCAGAAAAACTGCTTACACAAAGTGGAAATAGTATCACAGACATTTTTGGGCAAGAGGGTACTGCCACACCAGAAGTTGCCCAACCCAAAGATAATAGAATTAAAAACCTGAGCCTTACCAGCATAGGAAAGAAAACTAGCAGCACAACTATGCAACAGGGATCGAATTTTCTGAATGAGGGTGTCATACATACCCCTGGTAAGCCTGACAGAGTTAAGAGGCAGGCCAAGATATCTAAAGGGGAAAGTACCCTCAGTGAGGCCAATGGCATCTAATATTTGTTTCTTCAAGGTAAGATTAACCCCTCCAAAATAAGCCTCAGATTTCTCGAAGTTAATATTTAAACCAGACCAAGTAGTGAAAAGCCTAAGAGTATCAGCAACTTTCTGAACAGAAGGGAGATCACCTCTTATGAACACTAGCAGATCATCAGCAAAGATTAAATGGGTGAGGCCCATTTTCACACACTTGGGGTGAAAGGAGACAGATGGGTCTTCACACATTATTCCAAGGGCTCTGGATAGAATCTCCATGCTGAGGACAAACAAAAGGGGAGAGAGTGGGTCACCTTGCCTAACACCACTCCTTCCCTTATAAAAGCCATGATGAGATCCATTAACCTTAATGGTATACCAAGCACCATAGACACATCTCATTATCCATCTAGTGAAAGTAGAGAGAAAATTAAAAGCATTGAGCATATTTAGAACAAAAGGCCATTGGATAGAGTCAAAAGCCTTACTGATATCAACTTTGAGCATGCACCTTGGGGTTAGATACTTCCTGTTATAGCCCTTAATTAAGCATTGGGCTAGCATAACATTTTCATGAAGACTCCTCCTAGGAATGAAAGCAGCTTGCTCTTTCCCAACAAGCTTAGGCATAACCCTCTGAAGCCTAGCTGTAAGAATTTTGCTAATAGTTTTATAAATGATTGAGCAGCAAGAAATGGGCCGAAAATCTTTCACACTATTAACAATTTTATTTTTAGGAATGAGGGAGATGAGAGTGACATTTGCTTGCTTGGGCAAGAAGCAAGTTCTAAAGAAATCCAACACAGCCAAGCAATAATCATCAGTAATTATGTCCCAAGTAGCTTTAAAGAACCCAGCAGAAAAACCATCAAGTCCAGGGCTTTTATTAGAATGGATGGAGAACAGAGCATTTTTAATCTCTTCTCTAGTAATGGGCATTTCAAGCATATCCTGATCATGGCTATTTAGACACTGCCCATTAGGTATATATTGAGGGTCAATAGCTTGAACATCAGAGGAATAACCCAAAAGTTGCTCGTAAAACTCAACAAATGCCTCCCCAACCTCATGAACACCACTATGCAAGGTTCCATCAAATCCCTTTAATTCACCAATATATTGACTTTGCTGCCTCTCTTTTATCTTAGTGAAAAAATATTTGGAGCTAATATCATTATGTTTAATGTCATGAGCCTTAGCCCTCTGGCTGAGTATTTTTTATTCAACCTCTTTGAGCTTCCAGAAATCCTGAGAAAGAGTTTTTTCTTGAGCTATAAGATGAGCAGAAAGAGGGCATTGCTGAAGTTCTTTGAAACAATTAGTCAGCTCCTCTCTTTTCAGGAGGATCCTATCAGTTATGTTAGAGAAATGCTCAGAATGGAGTTGCTTAAGATATAATCTTGTGTTCTTCAATTTAGCCATTAACCTGTACATAGAGTTCCCATCAACATTACAGTTCCATGCCTCGAGGACTTTGGATCTAAAATCAGGGTGATCAAGCCAACAATCAAGGAACTTGAACTGCTTCTTAGGAGCAGGGTCACCAGAGAAAGTAAGCACAACAGGACAGTGGTCAGAAACCCCAGGGGGAAGAAACTGAGCAGTAGTTTGAGTAAAACAGTGCAACCAGTTGGCATTTACCAAGAGCCTATCTAGCTTAGAGTAGACTCTGGTAGAGATATCCTGTTTATTAAACCAAGTGAAGTCATGACCAGATCCATGCATATCATCCAGGCCACAATTTGAAAGACAATTGTTAAACTCAACCATGTCATCAAGATCAGGAGGAGAGGTACTTATCTTCTCATGAGTATATCTGATGATATTGAAATCACCCATAGCCACCCAAGGACCAACCTGAGTAGACATGGATGACAGGTTGTCCCATAAATCTTTCCTGACAGTAGCACAATTACTACCATAGACAACAGAGAGGTGGAAGGTTCGACCAGTAGCAAGATGTTGAACAAGGCAGTGAACAACTTGAGCATGCTCCTGAAGAACAGTGAGTTTAGTAGTAGAGGAATTCCAAAGGAGCCAGATCCTCCCATTATAGTGTTTGTTGTAATTACAAAAACTACTATATCTATTGAACTTGGTCTTCAAAATTCTACTAGATTTATTAAGTTTCACTCTAGTTTCCAAGAGCCCAAGAATATCAATTTTATTCTTATTAAGAAAATCTATGACCTCTAATTGCTTTACAAGCTTATTGAAACCTCTAATATTCCATGTGGAAATGATCATTGAGTATTTGGAGGAGGGGGTTCATCCACTAAGTGATCATCAGGTATCATAACCTCATCATCATGGTTAGTCAATATACTGAACTTGTTAGGAGAGGAATAACTTGTTAGGAGAGGAATGCACTTGAACAAAAAGTTCAGAAACACCCCCAGGAGTTATTTCCACAATACCAGGAGCCACACTAGACACCATGAGATTAGTACCCTTAGTACAGGAGCCCTGCCCTAGCTCTTTGCATTCTGAGTGCTTTACAGCCTCCTTAGGAGAGGAGACAATAGGCTCGGTTAGAAGAGGAGAACCTAGCATACTGCATTCTGAGTTCCCCACTGCAGGTAGAGCTACTGACTCAATCTCCTTTGGATCTGAGGTACCACCTAGCAAAGAGCATTCTGAGACAGGGGCCTAGCCAGAGGGACCAATCACTGGTGGACCAGTGGTTACAGGTCTAAAGACCTGCTTCCTAGAGTTCTTTTTCTTTCCAACCTCGCCTTTTTGAGAGGGGGCAACCTTACTAGGAGCATTAGAAGTCTCAGCAGGGGCATTACTATCTCTGATTGCCTTTTTGCAGGTGTTAGCAGTATGACCAAGCTTCTGACAGACTTTACAAAAGGTATGGAAGCCATTCATAAACAATTCTTTGAGTAGAATGACCAATAAAGGGGGCATTGACAATAATGTGGTCAGGCAAATCTTTAGAAATATCCACCTCCACAAGAACTCTGGCAAATGAAAGCCTAGCTTGGCAAGTGGTGTGCAGATCAGCAAACAAGGGCTTACCAATCTTGCTAGCCATCTTGCTTAGAATGGAGTCAGTCCACATATAAGGGTCGAAATCAGGGAACAAGATCCAAATGGGTACAATGGCAACACTCTCCATAATACAAGAGAAGTAGGGGGGCCATTGCTTGAGAATTAAGGAATTAGAACCAATTTTCCAAGGACCACCCCTTAAGATAGCATTCATGTCATCTTCAGAATCAAATTTAAAACTGAACCAACCTTTTTTGAAGTACTGTACTACAGGGAGTGGGCCAAAGTTCCAGTGTTTCTGAACAAATTCTGAGACCACTTTCAGAGAAGGCTTTGCACCAAGAACATTACCCATAAGGGTGAATTCCCATTTGCCAATTTCATCCTGGACTTCATCCATATGAATATCAATCTCAGAAGACTTGGCACTATCCTCATCAAAGTACAGACTCATACCAATATTCTTGCTTCTAGTGACTTCGGCCCAATTCCTCCCCTTATTGTTTTCATGATGGGTACAATTAGGGTTTGCAGGGACATTGACACCATTAGCAGCAGAATTAACATAGGGAGAAACTGCAGGACAAGTAGTAACAACATGACAAGTAATGACAGTAGGAGAAACATAGGTTCCATCAATGGTGGCCCCAACTTTCAATGGTGAAGATGAATTCACATGACAAGTAGAATTACAAGATTTAGACACCACAGGAACATTAGCAGAAGACAAATCACATGAGGAAGCCATAGCCATGGGCACAACACAAGGTAAAACATCAATGATCGAGTCAGAATTGCGAGGATTAGAACGTCCTACAAGTGAGTTAACACGAGAAAGAGAAAAATCAGTACCATTCGAATCGGAAAGTTGCATAGGATCCGTAGAGAAGCGGGGTTTTGGAGGACGACCCCTCCCTCGAGCCATGGAGGAAAAAGGAGCAACAATGGCGTCCGTAACTTCCAGAGAGAAAAATATCTCTAACCGACAAGAGAGAGAAAGTTTTGATTGTTGTATACTTATTTATGTTTCAATTGCAAATGAATGTTTAAAGAAACTAAATCACCTAAAAATTAGGAACCTCATGTTTCACAAAGAAATACATTATACCACCAGTTGTATGATATTGTATGGTGTAGAATTCGAGTTATGTACTAAAGTTTTCGAGTTTTGTTTAAAGAATCTGAGTTATAGTGTAAAATATCTGAACTTACTCATTTAAACTTAAAAAAAGATAAACTTTAAACAACTCAGAAAAATTACACATAAGCTCGATTAAACGTATAGTGTTGTATAATGCTTATTATACAACTGGTGGTATGACAGTATTTGTGTACTACTCTATACCTAATTTGTTATTGAGCATGTGTGTATTTTTTCTGAACTTTTTGAAGTGTATAAGTTTCATTTTAATTTTTTGCCGACAAAACTCAAATTTAACTAAGCTTATATGTAATTTTTTGAGTTATATATTGTAATTTTTTGAGTTTAATGTTCAAGTTAATGAACTCATAAACTTTATAGTAATTGTTCATAATTTTTAAAACAAAACTCGAAAACTTTATAACAATGATCATAAACTAGATAATTGGTGGTAGTACACTAGTACATCAGATGTATAATTTACTTATTACATTTCATAACAAATGACAATTTTTTTTCCAAATTTCAATCCGTCAATAGGAATCATCTAATGGTTTTAGTTTTTATAGAAAGAAAATGCGTAGCAAAACCAAGTTAAGGTTCGATTCTTAAATTATTCGCTAAAATTTATGGAGTGAACATTAAGATGATGAGAAGTGTTGACCATATGTTCCATAGGGTGTCTAATGCTACTCCTATCTTCTAACATAGGAAATAAATAAATTTAAGATTTTTCTACATGGTATCTATCGCTTTTTAACCTTAAATTTTATGAAAACATCTTAAAATACCCAAAATATTCTAATCCTCTACTTTAATAAATGTTTAACTTTATGAATATTTTGATTGACTTTTTGGAAATAATTTGTCATGTAATTAGCATAAATATATTTTATCTTTTACTCATTCGTAAATATATTTTCTTTACAAAATTTAGATATTTAAAAACTTGACTTTTAGTAGTTTGTGTATTTTAAGAATATTTTACTATGTTCATGGGTACCATTGATGTTTTCAAAACTCAAAAGTAAGGGGTACCACGTAGAATTCGAAAAAACATAGGGGTACCTCGTAGATAAATTTACGATATAACTTGACACGAAATCCGAATTGACCCGACCCAACATGAACATGATTTGAACTTTGTTGATCCGGAATTGACCCCCCCGAATTAGTATAATAAAACTCATTAACCCATTTGTTAGGTCTAACTGAACCTGCCTTAACATTAGAAGGAGGGTAGGTGAGGCCTCTTCGATAAGCTCAGACGACGCTAATTGTTTAAAGTTAAAATGACTTAAGTACACTCTACACACCACTTGTGTAATAGTGTATTTCGAATATTATATTTATGTTATGATATCATACTTAACTCTGATTAAATTTAAAACAAAGAGTAGCGTCTAAAAATTTAAGAATATACTCCATATAAAATAGTCACACATCAAACATCATGAGGAATTGACCATTCCGCCTCAGAGTCACCCATTCCGTCCCTAGTCATGATCATCACAAGAGTAATAATTCAAAGAAGACGAAAATTGGCACACAACTTTGCATATTTCTTCTTCTTCTCACACAAACAAAACATTCAAAACCGAGTTTCTCAACCTTTCTAGAACCCCAACACTCACATCAATTTCTTATTCTCTTCTTTTCTTCCTCATTTTTTCCTATTATAAAGTCTTTACATTTATTATTTATACACAAATCACAACACACTTATAAAAGGTCTCAAACTATCTTCATTTCCTCCCTAAAAAATCTTGCATGATAATCTTTCCATTATGATACTAGAATCTCAACAAAAGTCTTCATCTTTCATATATTCTTCCATAATCATCTAAGAATTATTATTATTATTATTATTATCATAAAAATCATGTATCCAGGTTCATTTCTTTCAGGGTTTTATTGCTGGGATTGGGAATTTTTAACTGCCCTTTTGCTCTTTAGTTCTCCCTCTTTTTAAAAAAATCAAAAAATAAAATCTTTATTCATACAATCGTATTCGCAATTAATTAGATTAGATTAGTGAAATTAACAGTACGTCTCATATAAAATCGTTTTAACATTAATATTGTATTGTATAAAAAACTATTTTATTAAGTAGAAGAAATGGGGCAGAGATCAGTGCCAGCACCTTTTTTAATGAAAACGTATGAATTAGTGGGTGATCCTGTGACTAATGATGTGATATCGTGGGGAGACGAAGGAACAACGTTTGTTGTATGGAAAACCGCGGAATTTGCTAAGGATTTGTTGCCCAAGTATTTCAAGCATAATAATTTCTCCAGCTTTGTTCGTCAGCTTAATACTTATGTGAGTTTTATATCCTCTTTTAATTATTCTCATTATGTCATATTTTTAGTGATATGATTTGGTAAGAATATCACAAAATATGAATAATCACATGTGATGGCGTACTGCCAGTACTGTGCTACCGACTCTTGATACCATTTTTTTGATAATAAAATGATGGACTCTATTTGTTAAGTAAATTGGTAAAGCGGAACAAGTGATTCAATTTACAAATTACAAATAGACCAACAAAATTCTTAACTTATTACGGTTAGCAAAAACATGTCAAATGGTTTTTGTTTTTCTGTGTTACTCCATACTAAAGAAGAAGCTTTGGTAATTGTAGTTTTGGGAAATTAGATGGATTGAAAATCAACCGGAAATTGTTGGTTAAGATGTATAGTGACGCGGTATATGTATTCAATAGGAATCCTCTCCATTTCTTAAAGAGGACCCATTTCTTTTTAATGGAAACAACCAACGATCTAGGTGTTATCACGAAAAATAAAAGAAAAAGGTTGTGAGGAGAGAAGTGCAATATAATATTACATTGTGAGGTGGAAATGGACTTAAAAGAAATGGATAGAATCCATACTCGTATAGTTGTAAGTATCTGTGTGTACTTATGAATTTCTAGTTTGATTTAGAAAGTGGTAACCGTACCTGTGTTTGCCGCACACGCCCTTGAAGTTGATAGTGAGACAACGAGATAACTAGAATTAGCAATAATTTCCGTATACAGTGAAGCAAAATCTAAGCCAAAAATTCATGTAATTTGATTTTCTCTCGGGTGAGACAAGACGGATATGGAGTATAGCAAATTTGCAATAAAGTTAAAGATCAGAATGAGACTTGAGCTTACTAACTTGGGACATACTTACAAGAAGTTGATCATAAGTCATAAATTCATAACTCAGTATGAACGCAAATCTTTGCGCCTTTGTTATCAAAAATGTCTAGTTAAGGCGGAGGTCTTTCGAATAATTAGTCCCATATTCGTACCCCTTCCTATATTTTGTGTAAACACAAATTTGGAAATAATGGCGTGAAAGAAAACAGAGTGGAAACAAATAAGCAATTAACTACCCAGCTTGTCCATAAATTAAGATCTCTTAGACTTCATTGAAATATTTCGAAAAAAAAAAAAAAGTCAAAAAATCGAAATTTCATACCTTCTACCTAATCTTTATCTATTACGGAGTACTAGTTCATTTCAATTTTGTATTGGTCAAACTTTTTCGCTGTATAGAACACGGGTTTTCGTACTATATAGAAAATCAAAGCTTCTAGGAGTTGGATTTGAAATAAGAAAAATGTCCCGGTCTTCCAACCGGATATATGAAATTTGGACTAAATAAGCTTCTTTTCTTAAATTAACGAGTCATATAGTTGATTGTAATAAAATTTCCCGTATCTGACTAGTTATTTGAAATTTGGGCTAGTTAAGATTATTTTCTTAAATTAATATGGAGTCATATAGTTGATTGTAATTTTCGTTGTTTTTTCCCACATGATTTACTTTAGGTAGCTTCTTCTTTGGGAGTTGTTGTAATTGATGTCAGCAAGTTGACTAATCAAATGTATTAGCGAGAATCGCAAAAGCAGAAAATTAAGGTGCGTGTGAAAGGCTGAAATGGTAAGTAGAGCAGGAAGATCTGGTCCTGGTAAGGAGGTCGGGCATATTGAGTTTAAGTTTATCGAGTCGACATCTTTATATTAGGTTTAGTTGGTCTTGATTTAGACCATTATAGGGTTATGTCAATTACCATATCTGCTTAAGCGAAGTTCAAAGCAAGTTTTTATTGGGTTGTGTTGTCGTTTTCTGCTTAATGACTTCATTTCAATATTGGATTAGTTATTCTACGTTGTTTTCAGCATTACATTACGTTAACAACTTAAATTTCCATTGTTCGCATTTGAAGTATATACATTATCGTCAAGTTTCACCCGAGTTGGATTTAGTCCGGGTTGTCGAAGATAGTTGCGATTGAATAGGTATAGAGTATGGACCCTTCATGGTTGGTTGGTGTGATCCGGAATTTCATCTAAATAAATATCTGAATTTGGATCAAGTCATCAAATGTGCTCTATGATATCTTATGCAAAAATTACGGGTCAAGATTGGCTTTTAAGATTGTATATACTTTGACGGCCTTTATGACTTTTATCATACTGATTGTTTTAGCTTCTAGATTTCCAATATCTTGACTTAAGACTGATGATTGTGGCACCGAAAATGAAAGATGGGGTATAATATTATGTATTTGACCCGTCTTAAGTTTAATTCAGATAGAGTGTGTCTTAAATGAGCATCCGTGTATGTATTTATCTTATTGCTGAGGAGTAACTTTTTTTTTTAATGATAATTTGACCAGGGATTCCGCAAAATAGTACCGGACAAATGGGAGTTTGCGAACGACAACTTCAAGCGAGATGATAAATCGCTTCTCGTGGAAATCCGACGCAGGAAGGCGACAATATTGTCAGCAGACAAACTCAATGGTGGCGGGAACAACCAGTCACAGTCAGTCTCAGGCGACGATGCAGGGTCTACGTCCACATCTATGTCACCAGGTACGGTCGGTGCAACAGATTTATCAGGGGAGAACGATAAGTTAAGGCGAGATAATGAGTTGCTGAGCTCGGAGCTTGCCCGGACTAAGAAGCAATGCGACGAGCTAGTAGCATTTTTGACTAGGCATCTCAATGTCAGAGCTGATCAAATTGATCGAGTCCTACAATGTGGATTGCTTGGAGCTAAGGACGAGGAATTAGCTGTTGGTGATGATATCGATGATGACGAAGAAAATGAGGAGAATTATAAGGATGACGGTGTGAATGAGAGAAAGAAGATCCAGGAAGAGGGATTGAAACTGTTCGGAGTTTGGTTGAAGGGAGTTGATGGATTAGAGAATGGGAGAAAAAGAAGAAGGTGTGCTGATCTTCAAGTGGAAAATACTAATAGTAAGAATGATTTGGGCTTTAATGGTCCAGATTGTGGTCGGAAATTCATGAGGTCCCGTTGAAATTTAGACGGTACTTCATACGGAGTATAAAATATGATCATTAATTACTGTACGAAAATAAATAAAATTTAAGTGAAATAACCATAAAACAATACTTGAATAGTCTTGTAATTTGTTTGTATCAATTTGTGTAAGGTTCTCTTGCTTTTGTTTCAATGTTAATAGAGTTTGGTTTTCCAAGTGTTATTTTAGTTGCATGGTTAAATTGATTAGTTGCATATATTTAGTAGCTTACGTACCTGGGTAAGCTACAATTTGTATGCTTTATGCCACTTTCATAGTAGGGAATATGGGAGATTAATGAGATAAACAAGAACTTGCGGGATACCGGATAGTTTAATGCACCAAGGCTATCACTAGTTCCGTGCTTGAAACTTGTAAGCCTCAACAAAATTGATTAGTCTTAATCAACTCGACTAAAATGACTAACATGATCATTTCCGAAGCTGAATTTGAAGGACTCTAATCAATCTTCATCTCGGTGTCATTACAGGACTCCAATTAGCAATCTAAACGTTTTGTTGATTTTGTTTCTTAACACGTCAAACCCAAAATAAGACGGTCTATTACAAATACAAACTTGAAATATGACATCGTTGCACATCAAGTTAACCAATTCAACCCGACTAAGTTATCCTTTATCAAGTCTATTAGTATTACCAGGTGTTAGTGAGTTCGATATTGCCTAATAACGTAATCTCATTTTCTTTATACCTATACTGTTTACATTTTTTAGGCCTAACAAAGCTCGCATTTTGTCGCATTTTAATAGAGAGGTGCCTATTACCCACAATATCTCCTTCTTAAACACTATAGTCTAAGACATTTTTGGTGGACTGTTTTATAAACACAACTAACACAGAGGGACAAAGTAGTTACTGCTATTCCCATTCCCATGATTCTAAACCTAAAAAGATGTCTACCTCAATGCAGGAACTTATTCACTTCTTCTCATCATCAACATTTTGTTCATTCAAAAATTGAACTTTGTAAAAAAGCTGAGGATTTAAAACCCCTTAAATCACTATTAATTCGTACCGGACTAATTGATTATAAACATGTTATATCTGAATTTATTGGCCAATGTTTTAATCTGGGTACTCCTGATTTTGCTTTATCTGTGTTCTATGCCTCTAAAAATCGCAGCTTACTTTTACAGAATTCAGTAATTAAGCATCTTTGTAAATTAGGTTTATACCAAGATGTTATTTCTGTGTATAAAACTTGCATTGTTTCTGGTTGTTCTAGTGGTGATTACACATTCCCTTCTGTGATCAAAGCGTGTGCCGGTTTATGTTATGTAAAATTAGGGAGGGAGATTCATTGTTGTGTTTTGAGAACTGGGTATGATTGTAATGCTGTTGTACAGACTGCTCTTGTTGATTTTTACGCGAAAACCGGGCGTGTGGATGTCGCAAGGAAGGTGTTTGATGGAATGTCTGAATGGGGTGTAATTTCTTGTAATGCGTTGATATCAGGGTATTGTTATAATGGGCTAGATTACGATGCTCTTGATGTTTTTCGTGCTATTTGGGAAGACGGTGTGAAGGCTGATGTACCTACTTTGGCCAGTGTTATTCCGATATGTACCCGCTTGGGGTTTCAGAATTTGGGCATGGCTTTGCATGGTTATGCTATGAAAGCTGGGTTTAGTCAAGATGAATCATTAACTCCAGCTCTAATCTCGTTGTATGCAAGTAATGGAGATGTGAGTCTTGCTGAAAGCTTGTTTCATCTTTCACCTGTACATAATGTGGTGATCTGTACCTCTATGCTCTCTGCTTATACAGGAAACCAAAATTTTGAACGAGCTTTGGTGTTGTTTTCCCAAATGGTTCGTGTTAATTTACGCCCTAATGCAGTCACCTTTGTGTATGTGATTCCATGCTGTGAGAAGGTGCATAATTTGGCTCATGGTGAAAGTCTTCATGGATGTGTAATAAAATATGGGCTTGTAAACCAGGTTTCGGTGGCACCAGCTTTGATATCTATGTATGCCAAACTAGGAGAAATTGACTCGGCGACGTGTCTTTTCAACCAAATGTCAACCAAGAACCTCCTTGCGTGGAATTCGATCATTTCAGTCTACGTGAATCAAGGACTTCTTTGCACAAGTCTAGAGGCAGTGCGTGAAATGGTAGTATTGGGATTTGGACCTAATTTAATCTCTATTATTAATTCTCTCTCTGCTTGCTCAAAGCTACATGCATTGGCTCTTGGAAAGTCTGCACATGGCATCGCCGTAAGGAAAGGTTTTGATTCAAATCTCAGTATTTCCAATCTTCTCTTGACATTTTATTCTAGCTGTCATCTGCTTCACTTATCTTTTAAGCTATTTGTTAGAATGCCCCATAGAGATTCTATATCATGGAACACCATGATATCGAGTTGTGTAAACCATGGCGAAAAATATAAAGCAGAGTCTCTTCTCTCGGAAATGCAGCAGGAAGGTATTCCACTTGATGTTGTTGGCCTAATTAGCATCCTTCCTGTCTATGATGAACCTAGTAAGTTGGCACAAGGGATGGCTCTTCATGGCTATGCTACCA
Organism: Silene coronaria; assembly: GCA_028566215.1. Taxonomy (NCBI): domain Eukaryota; kingdom Viridiplantae; phylum Streptophyta; class Magnoliopsida; order Caryophyllales; family Caryophyllaceae; genus Silene; species Silene coronaria. Next base: position 32,808 of record JAOWBH010191317.1, read on the forward strand.
AATTTGGGATTATTTCCGACATCACGTTAGCTAATGCCTTGATTAATATGTATTGCAACTGCAATTACTTAGATGCTGCTGAACTGATTTTTGGAACCATGATGAGAAGGTGTGTAGTTTCTTGGACTTCCATGATCTCAGGTTACAGGTCCCACAATCGACATAAAGAGGCCATGTCCTTGTTCGAGGTAATGATGAATTCTGGTCAAAAACCAAGTTACATAACCTTGATAAGTGTGTTACCTGGGTGTTTTACATTGTTGCAAGGAAAATCAGTGCACTCTTATGCCATCAGAACCGAAGCAACGCTGCAATCTACTCTTGTTACCTCTTTGATATCAATGTATTCTAGGTTTAAGAATGTAATGTTATGTCACAAACTCTTTGAAGCTGGAGATAAGTTAGATATCTGTCTATGGAATGTGATGTTATCAGCATTCCTCGAGGTAAATCACCCGGAAGAGACATTTGCTCTATTTCGTGAATTGCTTCAAACTAAATTGCCAGTGGATTTTGTGACTATTCTGAGTTTAGTTTCCGCCTGTGGCCAGTTGAATAGCATCTCTCTTGGCAATTCTATATTGTGTTTTGCAAATAAGAGTGGTTTTTCCAATGAAACAAACGTTTGGAATGCTCTCACTGATTTCTATGCAAAAAATGGAGACATTCGGATGGCTAAATCAGTCTTTGATAGTTTGATATACAAGGATGCTGTCTCTTGGAGCACAATGATAAATGGGTACGGGATACATGGGTGTGGTGCTTCTGCTGTTGCCCTTCTGTCAGAAATGGAGAATTCTGGTATAAAGCCCGATGATATCACATTTCTTAATCTCTTGTCAGCGTGTAATCATTCTGGATTGTCTGAACAGAGCAAAAGTATATTCAACTCTATGATCAAATGTGGGATACAACCAAGAACGGAACACTATGTTTGTATTGTGGACTTGCTCGGAAGAGAAGGCAATTTGAATGAAGCATATGACATAGTCATGAAACTGCCAGGTGGACTATCTGTTGATATGCTTGAGTCACTGCTTGGCGCTTGTAAAGTCTATGGAAATGTTGAACTTGGGGAGAAAGTTGGTGAGTTGCTCATAGAGAAGGATCCCAAAAACGTGATTGCGTATGTGACGATTCATAATATGTATGCTGGTGCAGGAAGGTGGAAAGATGCAAACAGGATTAGGAATGTAATGGAAGAGAAAGAGTTGAGAAAAGTTGCTGCACTAAGTATGCTTGAAGGACGTGGATAATTGTTTAGAGATTGATCTAGCTTACCCAATGTTCTCGAGCTCGATTCATTGGGAATGCAGTGGTGTTAACTGTTAAGACTCGACAGGGAGTTTTGCTGCCGTTATGATTCTACCTGGCTTGAACTTGGACTAAACCATATCATACCTGAAAACAAAAGGGGCACTTATAATGAGGCATTATCTTTTTAGTCATCACTAGGTTTGCCAAGGGTACTATGGAACTGTTCTCAGATCTGAGCAGAGCCCTGATTTGAATCTGCAACTTTGCTACGATAATGGACGACATTAAACTATGAAATTTGGTGAAAAGTGAATTAGTTTGACGTTCAATGCAGTGATCTTTCGTCGACCATGAAACTGATGATGTGTAAACAAAAGCAGTACAAGATTGGGAAACATAAGATGTAATGAAGTGTTGGCAAAATTGTTAAGCAAGGTATATCCTTGATGCTTTCCCTTCTTTTGTTCACTGTTTCTTAAGGTTGTGTACGACTCCTTTCCACTGAAAGGGGTAAATGACGGAACTGTTGAAACCTTCTTTAAAACATGATATGTGAGATCAATTTAAAATTTATATTTCACCCTTAATTATAAGGTTTGATTAGTTTGTCTAATATTATTATTTTATGGAAAATATCATGTCTTATATTATTAAAGGATTTTCTTACGTGTGCCCTTAGAAAATCCGCACGTGTTGGAAAATCCGATCATAACTATAGTCTGAAACACCGCTTCATAACCAAATTTTAAAGATTGAAAAAGTTATCGACTGCAGTGAAGTCTCACACACACACACACCCACTTCACATTACATGTCACATTGGCCAGTTCCTCCTAATCAAGACTTGGACCGAATAGTACTTGGTAATTTGAAGAGCAAGAGGTGCCGCGAATTCATGGGCAGCCTGGAAATACTGGTATCTTCTGAACCAGTAATCTATTACGCAGTAGTTGCTGTTGACTAGTTTAAATAAATTCTAGCTGGCTAACTGGATATGTGCCGAACCAATAATCTATTACGAAGTACTCCGTAGTTGTTGTTGACTTGATTAAAAAAATTTCTGCTTATGTAAACTGGTCTTTTACTAATAATTTCTCAGTGTAATATGAGTAAATAAATACCCTGTAACTAACCCCGTATAGCGATGCAACACCATTGAACCTTGCAATGACGAGTGAAATAACTGTTGACATTCTGTCAATTGAAACCGAAAAAGTGACCCAAGAACAAACAACTACAGTCTACAGGTGTGCTAGAAGAAGAAAAAGAAGATGCACTTAGTTGAGAGCAACAAGCCACCCAAGTCACAGAATCAGATACAAGTGAGGAAGATGAGCTTGATTCGGATCAATCAGCCCCACCGTCGCCAAGAGGACCAGTTCCACCACCTAGTGAGTTCAAGTTTTATAATCACACACTTTTCTACTCATTTTTTTTTTGTTTTTCTACTAGGCATCACAAAAAGGAAGAATTTTATAGAATGCGAACAACTAAGAAAAAAGAAGGAAAAGGAGATCAGAATTGGGAAAATGTTACGTAGATATGAAACCTGTGCTGTACTGCTTCGTCAAAATAGGATACAAATGACATGAAGGAATTTTCATTTCTTTTTCTACTGCAATTACCAATGCCTGATTAATTTGCTACATGATTCAGGCTCTTACTCCGAACACAGAGCCTATCTGTTTCAAGCTGCTGTAAATGGGGATTGGGAGACGATATTAGAGATTGCATCGCAGAATCCAACTTGGCTCCTAACACGAATTACCAAGGACGGAGAGACCCTTCTTCACATAGCAGTAGCGGCCAAGCAAGTCCGAGTTGTTGAAGGGGTGATTCAACATAATCCGAGTTCCCTCACTCAGACTAACAAAGACGACAGCAACCCATTCTGCTTCGCAGCTATGTCCGGAAACGTTGAGATTGCAGCATTGATGCAGCAGCAAAACAATGAACTGCCAAACATTAGAGGCATTAATGGGATGACTCCGCTTCACATGGCTGTTTTGCTTGGAGATCATGCTATGGTCTGGTACCTACTTGGGGTAACTGATGACAACAAGCTGACGGACCAGGACCTCATTGAGATACTTGCGAGTTCAATTACCTTGTGTGTATCCAAGTCTGACACTTCACCGTATACACTCAGACACGGATATGACGCACTGACACTTTTTTTTTTTTTGAGAAAGGATTGAATATACTTGGACAGTTTATTTTAGGCCAAAACATTAAGATTTTCACACACGAGTGTCAATCTGAGTAATTTAGAATAAAAATATACCATAGCATAAAATCCAAAAGTCTGTATATAGTTGTTGTCTTCCTGATGTCAATTCTACTGCACTACAGATGTAGCATTGCATATCCTCAAGAACAATTTGAATCTGGCCTTCCTGCGAGATGCAAGGGGTGAGACGGCATTGCATGCGTTGGCCAGAAAGCCGTTGAAGGTAGGTGAATCTCGACCAAACATTTGGCAGATATTCTCAGGGAGCTTCACAACAGAAGGCCAAGAGCCTAAAGCAGCTCTTGAGTTAACTGAAAGCCTCTGGAACCAAGTAATACAGCAAAAGGAGGAAGATATATCAGCCTCACTTCGACAGCCATGGGCACTGCTATTTGTTGCAGCCGAATTGGGAAAGGTCGAATTTCTAAGAGTTCTAATACAATCTTATCCTGATCTAATATGGAAGGTAGATGAAAAAGGGTACACCATTTTCCACATTGCTGTTATTCATCGTCAAGAGGAGATCTTTAAGCTGATATATGAGATCGGAGCTATCAAAAATATGATAGCCACGTACAAAGATAATAGCGAAAATAATATGCTCCATTTAGCCAGCAAATTGCCACCTCACAATCATCTTAGCTCTGTAGCGGGAGCAGCTTTACAAATGCAACGTGAGTTACAGTGGTTTCAGGTAATAACCATACCAACCTCTATTTGTTCATATGCACTATAAAATGAAAGACAATGAAAGTTAAGCTTATTGAAATGTTAAGGAAAAATTGTAAAATACTCCGGACGAGTTCCTATTACAACCAACTTTTTTCAAACTTCAACTGGCTACCTTACATAATCTTTTAGTACAAGAACAATAATAATTCGTTAAAATCATTTTTGGTTTTAGTTTGATTATAGTTCAAACCTAATTCTATTTGTCCAACGACTAATGCCAACCTCAGAATAGTTCTTTTGTTTTCTCTTGAGAAACAGGCAGTGAAACAGATTGTGAGATCTGGATACACTGAAGCTAAAAAATAAGCATAATCAAACGCCTCAAACCTTGTTTAGTAAAGAGCACAAGGGGAAGACTGGCTGAAAAGACATCTGAGTCGTGTGCCCTTTGCTGCAGCTCTAATTGCAACCATGGTATTCTCTGCAGCCTTCCAGTTGCCCGGAGGTGTCAACGGTAGCACAGGAAGTCCCACGCTAGTGAAAAATACACCATTTGTGTTTTTTGCTATGTCGAATGGATTGTCATTGTTCACCTCTACTCTGCTTCAATATTGATGTTTTTATCGATTCTTACTTGCCGATATGCCGAGAGAGATTTCCTAATGGCGTTGCCTCTAAAACTCATGATAGGACTCATCTTGTTACTCGTGTCTATAGCCACAATGATTGTAGGCTTCACAGTCACATTCTTCATAACATTCCATGAGGGTTTGCTATACTTGCTGTTGTTCCTGTTACACTCTTGGCACTGCAACAATTCCCACTTTTGGCAATTCCCACTTTTGGCAGAAATGTATTATGTTTTGCAAGGACAACAAAGGCTTTTTCAAGTTTCAGCTCTTAAATGGCAAAAGGCTGATACATCCCTTCCTCCAACCAGCAAACAACGAATGACTGGTCTACCAAAATGTTTCTTAGTAGGACGACCTTTGACAGGAAGAAAAGCGTCAAATTCCATTCTCAACATGAGAAGTCCCGGAGTGAGCATCTTTAGATCCCCGCGTCCAGAATCTGCAGACTGAGGTCAGTGAGGTGGATAAGGTTCGTGACTATGTTTGGACAAGCTACACAACATCTCGGACCGTGTCAATGCACCTGACAATTCCCCCACTCTACCTCTAAAGCGTTCGTCCTAGGAGTCTCCCACATCATTGGCCACTCTCTTTCTGCTTCGGTAGTCATTTATCCCTTTTGTTTCTTATTTCCCAAAGTGTCATTACTAGCCTAAGCCTATATAAGGCATTAGTCACCTTGTAATAGCAATGAATGAATTTTATGTATGAACTTTTGACATTTATCTCATTTGTCTAATGGAATCTAGGTAGACCTGTCAAACGGGTCAATCGGGCGGGTTACGGGTTCGGGTAAAATACGGGTCGGGCCTACTTTGGGTTTGTAAAATATGGGTTTCATGTTAAATACGTGTTTGATTAACGCATTTTTATGATATTAGTAAGATGAGACATTTTTTGCTTATATTCAATATTACAACACTATATGAAATATTAGATCGATCAACCGTTATATGTACATGATGAACAGTGTCTATATTTATATAGTACTGTAATTAATAAAGTGACAAAACTATGCTTTAAAATATATATAAGCACATTTTATTAAAAAAAATATTTCAAATTTGAATTATATTTATCATTTTATATTAGTTTTATGTGCTTTAAATACAAAATTTTAATAAATTTAACGATTTTGGGTCGGGTCGGGTCACGGGTTTAGCGGGTCTCGACACTAAATGTGCGATTTATTATCGGGTCGGGTCGTCTTCGGGTTCGGGTTGAAAAGAGCGGGTTATTTTCGGGCGGATTTCGGTCGATTTTTCGAGTCGGATCATCTTTTGACAACTCTAAATCTAGTCTAGGTGATTATTCTTCACAATTCTATTATTTGGGTAGCATTGGTCGAACAACTACATTTCTATCCATTTTATTTCCATCCTATTTTCCGATCGCATAATTTGGACTATATTTTGTTGACTTGTATTTTGAACAATATGCTCGTTTGCTTTGTATTTTCTGATATGGGTTGTAATATAAACTTTGGACACTTCTTCTTTAAGTTCTTACTTCTTAGCGTACGCTGTACCACACCGCACTAGTCGTAGCTGGAGCGGTTATAGTTAGAGTTTCCACGGGTGTGGGTAACAAAATTGCACCTGCACTAGTTTTAAACTCGTGTAAATTGCACGGGTATGATGTTTTAAATTTGTTATCATGAACATATTAATAACATTGTAGATATTTTTTTATATTAGTTAATTATTTCCTTTTAAAGCTAGTTATATTTAGATATAAAGTTTTAAAATAAAGTAATAAAAACTTTTTACTTTTTGTTAAACAATTTTAAATTAAAGTCATATTTATGTTAGATTTCAATTATAAATCTCATTTGTAATCAGCCTAATTGATGCATTAGGGATTTAGGGTCAATTGATTAAGTAGTTGTTGTAGTTTGATATGCCGTCTTACTTAACCAAATTTGAGTTTCTACTTTGTTTTATTACTTGAGGCGGCTTCAAACAAACCTGACATAAATATGAGACAAAATTATTCGGATGATAAATAACACAAAGTTCGTAAAATTGAATAGATCTTGTTAAAGTTACCGTTGCAAGCTCCTGTAATTGTTAAAACTATTTTTCATTCAGTGCATGCAAGTCATGCACGTATCATGAACAACATGAAGATTTTAACCCGTGCACGTTAAAATGACAATTTCAATCCCTTTTTCATTTAGTACATATAACATACTCTCTCGCATTCATTAGTT